>QNGE01001824.1:29624-59234 GCA_008508345.1 Paragonimus westermani
TAATAAGGCGAAGACCTGGTACTGGCAGCAGTAAGCAGTTATTATTCATGGATTGAGACACCGAATTTATAGATGTACAACAGTATTAGAGAAATCACAGCCTGTCGTTGGCTGATCTCATTAGCACATGCAACATCATAAACTGTATGTTAGTTGGTGGAATACGGAACAGATGAATTGGCGAATAACGGAAGGCAAAACACTGAGACCGTTCGTCCAATCCTGATGCTGTATCTTTAACGCGATATTTGGATTGGCAGTTCGTCAGATCTGCTGTTGTGTCGGGGATTGGATAAGCGGTGAATCGGGATTTCCACCACAGTAAGCTAAAGAGGGGGATATGTGAAATATAATACAAGAAGCATTACAGCATAGGAATGTAGGTTGGTGCACTTCGGAGTAGATAGGAATGAAAAGTCAGACGGACTATTCATCATACAATTCACCAACGAAGCCGCAGAAAATAATGGATGGAAGACCACAGACACCCAGGTTTCTGAGAACAGGAGCGGATTAATTGTCAACGATCAGGATGTTGGCCGATACAGTCTTTAACAGGAACAGAATGGATACGCTTATATGACCTACTTGAGCTGAGCCTAACGTACTCGTCGGCTCTTCGCTGACGGTGCACTGTGAGTAGGCTGGTGACCTACTAATCCCAAACGGCCAGCGCATTCGCGGCTGCACACATCGCAACGCCATATAGTCACGTCACCGCTAATTATGGCACCGATGGTTTCTTTGCATACCGCACACTTCCGCTGGCGGCCGCTCAATAGCTGCTCGTTGAACTTTCGGACCCCCGCCCGGACCATACTCCTCCAGGCCGTCCGATTCAATACCAAATCTTCCCAACATCTGAAATCAAGGTTACAACATGAAAGACTTACCTACACAACATCCTGGTACGTGCAACAGGGTTGGCGGCATCCGAATCGGATTAGCCTGTCACAGTGGCGGAAACCAAAGGACGCCTGCGCTTAGCCATCATTGCAACTGGCTTGCGCTGCACCAATTGCAGTTCCACTCACACACCACATATCCAGTGTAAACCCGAAGGAATAAGACCGGGAGGTGTGCCAGTGGGGCCTTTGTGTTCAGCCGGCCAGTGCTGGTTAGCCAGTTGATTGGCAAAACGTGCAACATACACACACACAGTTGCCCCTCACGGT
Source organism: Paragonimus westermani (assembly GCA_008508345.1). Taxonomy (NCBI): domain Eukaryota; kingdom Metazoa; phylum Platyhelminthes; class Trematoda; order Plagiorchiida; family Troglotrematidae; genus Paragonimus; species Paragonimus westermani. The sequence continues at coordinate 30,800 of QNGE01001824.1, forward strand.
TTGGAAAGGTCAGTACCATCACCACAAAGTTTATCTGAATGCGATGGCTGCGATCAAATGTGAATGATGGTCAACTTGAAAATAAATCAAATTCCCGTCTACTCATCAGCAACCTCTTACATCTGCTCACGCCTTTAGCGATCTGAACCGAAAGAGGAATGAGAAAACATATCGTGTCCCGACTACATCACAAGGTCTAAGCGGTCCACGGTCCACACTGAGAAGATTTCTGACTCCAGGACTATTACAGCTTCATTGACCGGAGGACTTTAATTTCACGTTTTCTGTTCACGTCAATCCATCCATCCGTCACAAATGGTAAACCTCCACAGTTTCAATCGGTGACTCAAAACAGTCAAAATCATTTCTACTGCCCTATGAGGTCTTCAATAAATATTTCGTTATCAAGTTTTACTGTTCGCCTATATTTGGCACACTGCTATGTACGTTTTATCTGTCTGCGTTTCTATCGGTCTTAACACCTTCTTTTGTGTCAATAGCAATCCCCAGCAATAATAAGTGAATAAGACTACCCACGTAATACACTAACAACTTTATTCTGGTAAGCTTACAGCAGTTCGCTATTAATCAGTGTGTGATAGATTCGTGTAAGCAGATTTGATTCTCGTGTTCTATGGTTATCGATCCAGTTGCACTGAAACAGTCCGGTACATAAATCGCAGGTACCCAGCTATGCACCGTATCACCTGGAAGAATGGTTCCTAATGCACTGGCTATGACTAGGAACATGATAACAACAGTTTATTGGGTGTTAGAATAGCCATGAACGTAACTAACAAGGTCGGTGCCAGTAAGTTCGTCTACCGGATGGTAACCACCATGTCGATTGTCTAAATTTGATCAGAAACACATCCGTAATATTCACGATTAAGACCGAAAAGTAGCCAGTTAAAACACAGTGAGAAAACTTGCGAATGAACAGTATTTGTTTTCTGTGTTATAACACTTGTTACCACGGTTGTCGATGTCGGGTTGATTCATCCAAATAGCTCTCATATTCCTGTTCACTGTTAGATGTTCCAATATGATGTTTGCTTGGAATCCGTCATTTCTGTTAGATTGCTGTTGTAAATATGTTTTGGTTAAAGCTTTTGAATGTGAATCTGTGATAAGTAACTACGCAGATATGAGAGGTTAGGTGAGAGTTAATTGTGGAGAATCTGAGTTTAGGCTGCACTTGAACCAGCGAGTGAAATAGTTTTCTCACACGCGACAATCGCTATGTGACTTGAGCAATGAGGCTGTACCGGGATCACATAATCAGTAAGTCTACAACACTTCTTATGTGTAACACAGTTTCGAGGCTCAAGGTGAGTTTAAAGTATATCCCAATAAATGATGGTTGAGGAATCTTGCTTAGACAGCTACGTTTGGTGAATTTCATGCAACGCAGTTTGGGTGGGTAACTGAATCCAATTATGACACTTCTGATCATCTGGTGTGATCGCGTGGCGCATTTGAACATGACCTTTCCGTCGATGATTCGAATCCAGCTGGGATGCAGATTTCACGCAATTGGATCGCCTATGAAGCTAGGATACTAAAATAGGTGTTGTACACATTAATATTTGAGTAAAGAGAAAATCTATGTGGTAATCAAGAACTATCCCGTTGGAAAATCGATTTGTGCCTGGAAAAAATACGGAGGTATATATTTTGGCTTATGGCATTTCCTATTGCTTCTTCACTACCAAATAACAATAACCAGGAACATATATATGACACTAATGGGATGGGGTGGACAACGACAGGACAGAATTATTAAGTCCATGGGAGTCTAAGGCTTACATATAATTGTTTAGTACACATAACGCTGGCTTGAGACGAATAATCACGACCGCCTCAGCAAAACGCAGAAAACGCAGATTAGCGTGGCGCATTATAATTCAGAATGTTATTCCTGGATTAATCCGGTGGCCAGTGGCCAACATGGGCCTGGTGATAGACGAGGCCGGAAGCTTCCGTGATCCCGGGACGAAGGAAGTAGACTGCGCAGTCACATCCTGAACCCATTTCGGCAGATGTTCCTTCATCCTAGAGTTCAAGCACCTATCGGTTCTGCCGATGTAACTTTCGCCGCATTTACACACAAATTGATAAATACAGTGTGAGTTGGTGCCAATAGGTTGCTCTCCCTTTACTGAAAGTAACGGTAGCTTCCGAGTTCCATCAACGACTACGACTTCAGCCGCATTGTATGCTCGCTGAATGGATGCGACGAGGCGTTTTGTGGGTAGAAGTGAAGAAGTGTCAACTTTGAATGGTAGTTCAACGTAGACCTTCTTCTTCCCAACCGTGGGAACCTTATCTCCTACAATACGCTGTTGGCTGTGTCTATTGGTAAATCTCAGCGGATACCCATTATTCTGCAAAGTAGTTGTAAGCAGTCGAAGTTCATCACCTAAACATTCTGATGAACAAATGCGCCTAGCACGCATAAACAATGTTCTGACCAATGCTCGTTTGTTCTTCATTGGCGTGAAGCTTGTGAAATGAGTGTACTGACCAGTCCAGGTGGGCTTGCGATACACACATCTTCTTACTGAACCATCATCCTGGCGACCGATGAGGGTGTCTAAAAACGGCAGGCATGCGTTCTTTTCCAGCTCAAGAGGGACTGTCAGATTGGCATGACAAGTGTTAAACCGATTTACCACCTCATGACGCGAACATGAGGATGTCATCCACATAACGTTTGTAGAACGCCAGTGACGCATTGTGTTCAGCAATTCGCCTTTCTACCATCAGCATGAAAAAATTCGCTAGCATCGGTCCTAACGGACTCCCCATGGCGACTCCGTCAACCCCGCCATCCCATTAGTGTCATATATATGTTCCTGGTGATTGTTGTTTGTTAGTGAGGAGGCAATACGAAATGCTAGCATCTACCAGTGTCCGTCTTCTTACTGCTATGTTCAAAGTTATGAAGGGAACCAACTGTTTGGGAACAACAAGTGGAAGACGTTGCAATACCTATGCATCTATCTTGTAAACAAACGATGATGACGTCAACAGTCCACAATACTTTTCTGCTAGATCCAATAGGGCTGTGTGTGTGTTTACAAGTGGGATAATTGGTAATATCTGTGAATCCACTTAGAACAAAACGTCCTTCAAGCTTCCTCGCAGAATTCTGTTCATAGTGGAGCAGACCAACTGTTGCGTCTTCAGAACTCAAGTAACTCCTCCCGGTGCTTAACTGACCACCTGATCAGTGTTTCCCTTGTCTAATACACAACAAGGTACATGAACTATCAGACGGAAGGTGAAAATGGAAGTGGTTGCTATCTCAGACAATCCCACTGATATACATTGGAAATTTTTTTATGCAACCCACTGTGACAGCTGCGAACCGGTCTGCACATCCCGAGGAAAACAGAATACGAATAAAGCTGTTGAAGATCATTGTTGTGGAGCATGCTGGAAGTGAAACCTGAGCTATTTGACAACTCTGATCACAGTGTGTTCTTGATTTCCTGGTTCGCGGTCTTTGCAAACAAGATGTGCAGTCAGTCATTTAGTTTTTGGAACATTCTAAAAATCAGACCGGATTTTGAATTATCAAGCAGAGCGTAGCACCTACTTTGGCAGTATGCCTTAAATGAGATCGCGCTCCTGAATTTTGTCAAATTAATGCACACACAAATTAGGCGAGGATGCGGAAGAAGACGAGACTCGACAGATAGGCATATACAACACGTGAGCCAATTGAATGTGCGCTGTTTATACCTGTGCAAATTCGCTTGCCACGTTGACAGCGTGAATTATTCATATTGTGCCCATACAAGCTGCTATATTCCACGGGGAACACACTTATTTCTATGGTGGACGTATATTTTATTAGAAAGAAGGGTAGTTTACTCCATGAAATCCGAATGATCTGAGCGTGACAATGTGAACATTGTAGTGTCAGAGCCTGAGCCGTCAAAATAGTCTCTTTCATGGTTGAGAGGGAGGCAATAGAGAGATCGCTTCAGGTTTCGCGAGATACAATGGAACCTTTCAAAGGGGCTACACTAGCGAATGACCTTGGTTTCATAACCTACTATGCTGCCTTGATGTGCACGCCAGGCTTGCACACTGCGCCGCTTCGGGGGCTAGGCTGTTTGTAGGTTCTGTCAGGCCAGATACATGGATTTTAGACAGGCTGGAGGGAACAGTCAGCTTGAAAGCACTTAGACCCATAGGGCTGTGCGTCACACTACTGACAACGTAGGAGTGATCGGTTATCAACGAACGATCTCACATTCGTATAGCAGGACTCTCTCGCAGTTGTAACAACGGGGTCGCCCAAATAAGGAGGAAGAGTTGATAAGCAGATTGGGAATAACACAACGTTACGGGCAAATTATAAAACTCTACGTTTCAACCACCTCGGGTGGCCTTCTTCAGGAAGGGTGTTTTAAAAGATACCCACGAGCAAAGAGACACACGGATTATTCAGTACGGGACCGTGGTCTCCAGCGCACCGATAAATAGGGTGAGAAAACGTTCGGTATCATTCCAGAATCGGACTACCTTCGAATGCATGTACTGCGCACCCGAGTAACCAGAATGAGTCAGTATTTTCTTACGCACTCTTCAGACAAGTAGGTCGATAAGCTGCTCTGTCAAGTACCTTCCCAAGTATGCAGTATATATTGTGGTAGACCTCTGAAGTGGAAACCTACGATTCTAGCACCAGTATGCAGTTGAGTTTACCTCCAGGCAACCCTCGATTACAGCTCGTCGCTCATATGGTTTCTGGTGACGCCAAGGCTGAAATTCGCAGTCAAGCTGCGAAAGAAATCGCACAAGTTACAAAGGCAGAGCAATGTCCGTTCAACCGGTTCCGAGTAAAATGTCGCTTTTGCACTGTCATCTCGGTAAATCAGTTAAAGTCTCTTGTGTATTCATAGTTTTGCCATAAACTTCAAAAGACACCTGTCCGAATGCTACCAAAAGTGTAATCTCTAACCTTGTGAAGCATGTAGAACAGTCGAAGTACCTGCCGTCTAGCTGAATTTTCAGCCAGGTTAACTTAGTCCAAAAGAGAAGTTGGTCAGCAGTGTTTGCCATTTCAGTACGCGTCTCTCACAATGACGAAAGTTTACCACAGCTATACGTATTCCAAAGTTTGTGAAGTGCGATTACGACAAATGAACATACAAGCCATGTGCTACATAGAGACCGTTCTATGCTCCTAAGCCAAGGACACCTCGATCACATAATGACCAACAACAGGTACCGTCAGTCTTTAATGCGTTCCTACATTTTGGTGCAACGCTGTTGGTCTAAAACACGCTATTTAAACATGCTTTTATTCAGAGTTCCTAAATTTGGAAGTGATAGGGGCTTTGGCTTATATACTTTGAATATCATTCACACTTGATCGCAGCTGTCGCATTCTCATAGTAATTCCAGTCGACCACTCTTGAGAAAAAATACTAGGCTTGAGTTTCGTTCTCCAAAAAGTTAATCAGTAGCGTGTCCTCTCCACAGCCAGGAATAGAACTTTGGCCACGCTTTCAATAAACAACCGTGCTGATCACTGCACGCTGAACTGTTATGTGCGAACGCTTGAGTACAACGTACAGGCTACGCGATTGCTCCGACGGGGAGGAAGCAAATCAGAAACTCCAGGTCTAGAACTTATTTCTATGCAGCAATCACAAAATTCACTAAACTTGTTGTTGTTGTTTACTGGTAATTAATAGGGATTTTGTTGATGCAAGCCGAATGTCTCTCAAAATTGGTCATAACTGTCCCGTTCCCGTGAACTTTCCAGTCAAACCTTTAAAAACACCAGACTTGAACCCAGCTTTTGTGTGAGCTCATCAGTAGTGCATACCCCACACTCAAACGTACGATAATCAACTGGCATTTTAGTGAATTGGATGTGAGGAAAACCTATCAGGTAATGTTATTGGACATCAAACCCACACTGAGTCGAATTGGACGAACTCAACCAATGAAAGGCCTAGAACGCAACAGCTACGGATGCTTCCTGTATAGAAGCACGGCTCGAATGAGCTGAGCAATTTTGACAAAATTGGATTTATTTCATGTCATTGAACCTCAGGATTTCGAAATCCAGTACGACTGTCGAAAACCTAAACACAAGCCAAAGGAAAGCAGGCGCGAAATTAATCACCATTACTTCGTAGAGTGAGTGGAAGATATGAAACCAGTTTTTTAAACATGTGAAAAAAATACTACTTTTGTTGATTTGTGTTTGTGTAAGTTGGATTGAGCGAGACCATAGTCTAAAGTGTTGACTCACTTATCACCATCCACGAGAGAAAACTTGCCATGCGGGATGAATGTTACAGGCCACATTTTTGGCGGCGCCAACCTGGACATGTAGGAGACGGCATACAAAAGATAATGTATTGAGTTTCAGGACGCCGTCCGCAACCATGTGCTGGTGCTTCATATATTATTGAATGATAAATCTTCAGACGCAGACCCAATTACATCTTTCCTCTTCAAACATGGTGGAGAAAAGTTGACACATATGCTGATAGGCCGCTTTCACTAAGTTCGGAAAACTGTTGAGATACCTAATTGTTGTCGCATATGAACAGATACCCACGTCCTAAAGTGTGGGCCTGAAACCAATACATCCACTACAGAGGAATCAGTCTAACTTCCGTCGGGTACAAAATGCTCGCCAAGCTTATAGTGCGTCGGTCAGACTAATCCGAGGAAAGCAAGCTACATGGACAAAGTGCGAAAATCCAATCTAGATAAAAACACATTGTATTACTAATGAGTAGTGTAGCAGATTTCAGATTTCAGATGAGAACCAACTGTTAACAATCAGGGCTTCGGCTGGATTCGAACCAGCGACAGACACAGCATGCCTCAACGCGGCAAGCGCTCTACCAGCTGAGCTACGAAGNGTCTCATGTGGAATCCACCAAATGATTCAGGGGATCGACTGCCCCCGCAGGATTTCTTAAACAGTTCACATTGGTCAACGTTTTTCCAACCAAACACCTTACACAGCTTCCCGTGCAGCAGGTTACTAAGCGTCAAATACACGGAAAGTTCGTTCGTATCATTAAGATGAATTTAACGGAATGAACGCATATCGGTCACACGATGCATCAGCGGTGGATGAGTGATAAACGAAGTCGGGGTTATTACGTTTCAAAAGCCTTCAGCTGATGTACAGTGTATTAATAAAGAGAGTTATGTCGACTAGTCAGATGGTTGTGAACGACGTGGAGAATGTTTGTCGATACGTAGCAAACATAGAGTAAACATTACTGATGCCAAATTTACATCGACACAAATGTGGTTTGCTTTACACGATGTATACTGGTGAAACTTTTCTCTTCTCACACAATGCCCATACTAATTTTTGTTACATATTTCAAATTTGCGGATAGGTCAAAAGTCTTTGATTCCAATTTCCTCAACGCGTTTAAATACCAGGTTTTTCGGAACCAGTGAATCGTAACACGTGGCCTCACAGTTTCACCGTTAAGTGCCTAGTCCCAACGACACAGAGTTTGAAAGATTCACTTGGCACGTACAGAATTTGAGCACATGCTACAACCAGCCACTGTCTGGTCTTCAGCCGATAACACATCCTAGCTGCACATAATGTTAGAAAGCCTGGTGAGCTGACACCGGGTAGTTAGTGGTACGTTAAGCAGTACCATATGTAGAAATTTTGTTCCTGGTCTATTCGTGAAGAAAGTGCCAAAACATGGATATTGTGCATGCACACCACTACACCGCTGTAGCACCAGCAGGCACGACAAAAATGGCAGTAAACAAACCCCTAAGCTTGTCTGATTTTTTTATGGACTGCACGTCTGGTTTAATATAGGTTGTTGCACACAGCAAAGTTTCGTTCGAAAGAAAGCAGCATACATTCTTGTCAGATGAAACCGGCGGGTTAACAGAATGGCATTAGGGTGAGGCAACAAGGCTCATAAAACCCTTTATGAGCAATTATCACATATCACTCTGGGAAGCTAAACATTGTTCTGCTTACGACTAGGAAACCTAGTCTAAGGCTTGTTCATCCAGTCTAATTGAGAGTCCTTAGATTTTTGCCAGATTTGCGTTTGTGATCTTGGACAGGTGCTTCTGATAAGCGGCCACACCTTCTACGGAATTCTTGTTTTAAGTATTCCATTCAAAACCGTTTTCCACTGATAAAAATACCCTGCAATTTTAACCCTGTTGTGTGGCCCTCTTTGATGTAATGAAGCAATACTGTTCTCCGATCAACATTCAGTGTCATACAAAACGGAACTTTACTTGCCTGTCTTCGCTGATCGATGGCTTCCTTAGTCCCACTGGATGACGTACCGTTTGCTTTCTGTCAGTAATGTTTATTTCTGATTCAACGACGTTGCACCGTTTGTTGGCCATCTGTAGCACTGGGCGAAGCTGTTCGTCGTGTTTTCGCGCACCACTAAATCTATATCTTACACGATTATTGGCAAGTACTTCGGGCTTCCGTCTTGGCCATTACCTAGTGCAAGCTGACATTAAAAATCTCATTTACGATTGTGCATCCATGAAAACTGGTGCGAAAAAATCCCCAACTGTGACAACCATCCAAGCTACCAAAATTATTCTCAAAATCACGGAGGATCAGAAATTGCATATTCTTCGGTTGAATACATCCACACTTCAAAAATGCAGTTTGCATGACGGCAGTTAGCCAAACTTTGAAATTTATTGTAGAACTAGATGAGAAATTTGTCCACAAATCTTAGCTCGTGTTGGTCAGTCGAATCGAAACAATTAAATCCATGTGAAAATAAATAATATGTGCAATTCCATTTTGTCTTCTATAATCCGGTCTACTTTGACTACTGAGTAGAAACTTGGTCGTATTTGTTCAGTCATAGTGGTGTTCCGCTACGGCGGTTGCTTTTGTATTAACGAGGTTAATTCCGTGTAAATTATGCGATGTTAGAAGATCAGACAGTTCTCCAAATCAACCGCTTCTTCGGTCGAGCATTCTCCTATTGTAACTATCAATGGAACATCTTCTATCAGGTTAACCAGTGCGTCCAACGTCTGCTCACGTCGTTCAAGATTTTGTTAAACCAGGTTTCATAGTCCCAATCCTGGCTTAGTAGTCATCTTAAAAACGAGTTTGTGTTACCAGGTGCTCAGAGCAAAGCCGAGCGCAGTGGAATAGTGAGACGGAATGAAGACAAAATCGTTCAAGAATCTAATGTCTCGGACGTAACAATCGAATCGGACGAGTAAATACTGATCGTCTACCACAGACTGTCTTCGTGCTCAGTAGCACTGCAGGATTTGATAGGCCTGGACCACAATTCTCACTATAGTAACATTAATCAGTTCCAATCAACAGGACTCGCCATCGTTGTTGCTTGATTTGAGACAGTCTGCCAAACTGAGATGTAGGCAGGACACTTGCAATCTAGTTAGTCACTTAGAGTTCAGATCAGTTTTTAAGGCACCAGTACTTCCCGACAGTGAACAAAGCGGAATTAGGGAGTTGTTTCCCTCCTAAACCAATGATTTGCAGAAATAAACCTGAGAAAAGCTAGCATCGTAAGAGGTCATGTAGCCAGAGAGTTTGTTTGTATAGTCAAAGCAGAATGAGAGTAATAGATGTGTAACGAACGGTCGTGGCATTGAAGACGGTTCAACCGCTACATCAGTAAGACAAGTTTAGGACAGACTAATAGTGAATGAACTATCTAGTGTAGAACAAAACGTTTTGCTGTGACTGTACGAAACGGTTTACACTGAGTAGTCCGACGTTGTCAATGATGAGAGGAAATTACAGTGAATAGAACGTTTCGGTTCATAAGAGAACTTACAAAACCTCGGGTATAAGTAGTAACTAGGTTAACTGACATCAGATAGACAAAAACATACTGTTCTTCATTAAGGATCTTGTCATCCCAGTTAGTCGTGTGTAAAAAATTACTTATGTGAGCCTTCACTGTGGGGCAGTGGAACTGTGATGTATAAAGGAAAATGTTGGGTAGTATACAGATTCAAAACTAATAAATCCCCCTGGTTCCGTAAGTCAACTCTCTGCGAATAGGCATGCATAACACACCTCGTTAACTCAACATTGTACCAAAAAGAACAACGGCAGTGAAGATTTTAAACCAAAATTGACAGAAGCGGACACATTGGAAGAATGGAGACATTTTGGGAAGAAGACAGAATAATCACTGGAAAGAGGAGTTGGCAACCGTTTGTTTCCGTATGCGCCTAACCAGAATTTTAAGACTGTTGGCACGGGCGTCAACAGACATCAAACCTTGTTTCGTTACTTGGTGGCATTCCACTTTTTATCATGACAAGCAACCTGAAAAAAATGTGTTCTGGGCCTATCTCGCTCAAGAACGTTCCGACGTAGCTTGGTATTCTTAACAAACGTTTTCTAGAAGATATATTTCATTTTGCGTCACAATATCTTTCAAATAAAGTCCTGATGATTCATGGGAGAAAACGTTCCCAAATGATTTGCTGATTGTTGATGTGAGTGTAGCGCTAGTTTTATGTGAACGCTCCGGTTTGGTAGCGCCTGCAATGATTGGGAAATCTCCACAACCAATCCCATTCTGCATATCGGTTTTCATCCAACAAAGCTGAGTATGGTTTCATCGAAAAACATACAGTTGACGAACTCAGTCCTCTGATTACTGATGGCTGACTTGTTCATATATGCAAACAGCTGCCACGCCCAACTGCTTATAGGTTTTTATAACCTTACTGAATCTGAATAAAGAAGACAGTAGGCTGATATTGCACGATTTATGTCCGGACAAATTTCGTTGCATCTATACGAGTGCATACTACAGACCATTTATATATCAGTATGAGAAAGTGAACAAGATACCAGAGAAAGCCAATTGTCAGAGTGCACAATCATTGTCATTACCAAGTTAGCGACAACCCTACAAACAGTTGTTCCGGACACAAAACACGGTTTGAACTTTCGGATTGCAATCGCTTCGGCATAGCGCAGTGTTCACTTGTGTGATGCTGAGTAGATAACGCGAAGTGTCGTTGTGGAATCACATTGGTGCTACGTAATTAGAATATGACGCGCAATAGACGATGCAGGATCCTTGTTTCTATGCGTGGCTGTGACGTCATGTGTTCGTGTAATCTGTTTCTTGACCCACTTTGGGATGGGCACCGTGANCCCTGTACTAGGTGGTTTGGTTGTGACTACAACAGTGCTCAGGTTGTCAGCTTGCCGTACTGGTTTAGGACGCCTGTTTACCGGGTATGATCTTTCGCTGTGGCTCCCGATAGTGTAGTCGGATCCAAATTTCTAGGACAACTGAGCCTCAATGCACTGAGACACAACTAATTTCAGCAAAAGAAATCACCCTCAGTAGATCTCAAGATTCAGCTAATTGCTAGAATGCCGCGATGTGAAATGTGCTTCAAAAATTGAAATCGTGAACGTTGTGAAGTTTGCGCGTCTTAGGCGAATGAAATTTGATTGCGGTGCCTTGCCTATGGGAAAATCTGTGATTAGTAGCAGTGTCTTCTCATGGAATGTGTATGGAGTAGGATAGTTCATGCTTCCATAGACTGGTGGATTGCGAACAGAGTGAGTATGATTCGAGTTCATTTAAAACAACGGGGACCACGTGATATTTTGTTCGATTTGTGGTGAATGGGGAGTGGAATAGCAAGCTGAATTGGACGAATTCAAGCACCGTTTGCAAACTACATCAAGATGACATGACCAGAACCCATCTCCAATATAGCCGAGGTAATCCGGTGTTATAGAACTCTTGTGCATCACATTGCTGTGATGGATGGATTTTGGGCAGGAGAGATGCAATTTCGTGATCGCTGACTGATTAGGATATTCGGGTTGTTCATATTAAACTTTGAATCACACATTGACTTAGCCAATTGTTATCTCCCGGAAGACCATACAACTTTCTGCGTGTTACTGAAACTTCAACGTATTTCTCGGTTTGCATGTTTTGGAACAAGTGAAACCAATTCAACTTGTTTCGATAAAACAGAGATGATGACTCGGATTTTTAGTCCAGACAGGATTTTTATATCGATTTGCAGGCACAGGCCATCGCGTTGCTCACTGAAGAACAGGTTAGCTGCCTTACGGATTGAATGTTAACATGTATTGCGAAAATCGTACGGGGGACTATCCTGCCACGAACAAAGAATGTATGTACGTTCTAATTCCAGGGCATTCGAAATTGTACTCTACGATTCTTGGGAACACGTGATAGAGAAGTTGAATGATGCATGCTCGAAAATGTACGACTGGCACCACTGCGAAATTTGATGCCAATGAAATGTTGTTACACTTTTTGTCGTCTTCTCCTAAAATGTGAACAGATTTTCAGCAGTCGGCTTTCATTATAGAATAAACATCAACCATTTCTGATCGTTTCAGTGGTCGTCCAAATTCATTCACACTCTGCAAAGATGATTCGGCAGTCACAGTGTCCTCCGGTAAACCGATCGTATGGTGCGCAAAATATTTAACAGAATAAAGATGGAATGTTTCATATTCAAGTTGGAGTCGTGTGTATCGCCTACAATTAATATATCTGATTTTTTAACGAAGACCAAACTTCAATCCTGTATGTAACAGCAGGGGATGTTCTGTGTTTTCTCTTACGTCGAAAGTTCACTTCCAACGGACCTGCTTGTTAGTACTTGCCTCCCGCACATTCCAGTGTTAAACATCGCATTACAGGAACTATGAACCAGTTTAACAGATGGATGGCAAGTTCACAGTCATACACCTATATGACTCTCATCTCAATACTTGGGTGATCGAACGTGCAATCAGCTAAGAGCAAAGCAAAGTTGCAACACGTATTTTTGATTGATTTCTGTGTGTCATACCAACTGCGAGTGCCATGCCATACTTGTCATTGCTCTATCAAATAAACTGTTCCTTACTCATACGACTAGGTTGTCAATCGATTACCCAGTTCATAATGATTGAATGTTCTAATGCCAGCTGGACATTGTTTGAAACACTATTTTACTAATCTCAATAAAGTGAGCTGAAAAAGCGAATTGTTCTCATTAGAAATTTGATGTTTATTCACTATTAACTGCGAATTCGGAATACTTCTGTACCTTATTCTAATTGCCTTCCCTTAAAACATAGTACTAGAGAGAATGTGAAATAACCATTGTGAGATCTTACACTCACCTAGATGGTCCTCATGACTACTACATTTACTATGCTGTTTTCTACGACCTGTTTCGTAGAATGTCACAGCAAAACTAGCGCTTCAAGCTTAGCCTCTGATTTCGGACAGAATAAGTGAATTTGCCTTCACCTGAAACAGGATATTACAGAGAGTGTTTTTTACGAGAATGCCGATACAAGGAAACCCTCTTATTCAAATCAGCCCTTCGTTTAATGAGGTCATCTTCGGAACTGCTCGATGTGCATTGGTTAAGCTTTGCTGGTTTCTATACAGTAAACCACAAGGAGGACGGCTGTTTCACACTTAGAATACTGTAGTGAATAGGACCGACCAACACAATTATTCTGTGTCCTACGGGAGGAAACGCTATTCCTGCTGTCATTCAAGAAGATGACCTTGTAACACGTCCGAATTTCACAAGGCTACGTAAAACAGATCTGTTCGAGTTGCACATAACTGTCGTTAGCTTATCCAGCTAGCACGCCAAGTGTCAATCAAAGCATCAGTGGGGTAAAATCAATTGGCCGTTGCAAGAAAAACTATACGATGCAGTCCAAACTAGTGATGGCTGGCGCAACCATGTCCTAGTGGTGTGCAGGCGTCTTGTGATTACCCGGCTGTGTTGTGGGGCCTGTTCATGTAAGCCTTCACATGGTATCAGAAATCACGTATGACGTCATATTTTCCACGTGCTATCCACTGGATTGAAACGATGCCTATCGCTCAGAACATTAACAACTACCGACGGAAAATCGTAATAGTCTGTAGAGGAATTTGCACGTTAATAATAAAGTATAACGAGATCTATCATATCACTGGAATAAGCAAACATCTACCTGAATGATACTCCATGCTTAGGTAAATGTTCATCTGGTGTCGATTTGAAAGTGCAGTACGTTGCGGTTTAGAAACGTTATTCTACTCTCAAGCCTGTGTCATTTAGCCAACGGTAACTGGCACCGCAACAAGTGAACCGCCTTTAGTATGACTTTCGTAGGCCTTCAGTATCAAGTCAGTCATTTATTGAAGTAACGCGCCTTTTTCTTGTTAAAACGCTCTATTCTGGCTTGGATGCCTTACTTGGACCCTTGCTGCAAGGATTCACCCGGTCTACTAGCGCGGAGTCAGGAAGAACACGACCACGTAAAAAACACGCTGTAATGCTGATTGCCGGTTCAACAGCTGAATGAAATGCATTTCAATAGATATTATGAGTTAGTCGCCAAATATAGCCGCCTACAGGTTGAACCAATGTCCAGTGGTTTTATGCCACTTCGTGATTAGTTGGCCCATTATGGCCAGTTCCATAGATGTTGCACTCTGATTGGTTCATCGGGCTAGCACGATACCCACACCAACCTTCACGCCCCATCCTGGTTGGTTCAGCTGGAAAACTTTGCATGATAGTGTTTGGTTGACGAACGACTTTATCAGCCGTCACGGATCACCTGATTAACTTGTTGTGATGAACGATTTCGTCAACCGTCAACGATGACCTGATTAGTTTGTTATGATAACCGATTTCGTCAGCCGTCACCGATGACCTGACTAGGTTATTTTGATGATGTGCTTTCCTAACACCTCCCCTTTGTCGGCAAGTGTTATAGGACTAAAATCTTGGATTCACTTGTAGGGTGTTCACTGGTTTCCTTGTTCGTTTGGACCGCCTCTGAGGAAAGAAATTGGTGTTGTCTCGCCAATGTTTGACAGCAGCATGTCGGCCTTCTGTTCCAATTCGGAGGTGTCCACTAGAACATCTGAATGTGATAAGGCTGAGTTTGATCGGAAACAAAACAGGGTTCCGCTGTAGCTGGTTATTATGTCCTTTCTAGGTGTCTTCCGCAACACTGACTCCGTAGATCACCTTTCCACTACGTTTTGGAATCACGCCAGGTGCCCATTTACCTTGATGTCGGAAATCTCGTGCAAGCACTGAGTTGCCAATATCGAAGCGCCGAATGCTTTGTGCATAACTTGTACTGTGTACTTCTTCGCTAGAGGATATGAGTGGTGAGGGTCTAATACTGTCGAACCCTGTGAGAACTTTGCATCCGACCATAGATTCAGTTGGTGAGGTTCCTCCATGTGTACTGCAATTAGGCGGAGTTCCTGACCGGCTATGTATCTTTATTTGGTGACATATGCCGTTTACCGGCTGATCTAGCAATTTCAAGTCATTCATCCAATCATGTCATGGTAGGTATAACCCTGAGTGATCTGTGACGAAGCAACGGATTTCGATTCGGTTGTCTCCAAAAATCACCTCACATGTAACTTCACCGGCTAACTTCAAGGTTCCGCCAGAGAAGTTTCGAGCCGTATGATGCGTTGGAAGCAGTGGAGGCTGTCCAAGCTTACGCCACTTATCACAGGAAATCAAAGTGATATCAGAAGCTGTGTCCAATTGCAAGCGAGTATGAACACCATCAATGAACAGGGTAACGTACTTGCGTTTGGTTGCTCTATCAATTTCGCATGTTACGCTGACTGCCATCGACTTAATGGAGAAAAATTTCCGGCGCCTGTGAAAATGTTCTTTACGTTGGGATGGTTGCAGTAGTGCGTGACAGCATATTTCTTTGTGACCTATTTTTCCACACTTGTTGTATACATGATTTTTGAACGGAAAGAGACGAGCAAAATGCCATTCCTTCCAATAGCATCATGCTGTTGGGGAGTTTGAATTCATTACTGGCTGCTGACTTGTTTCTTTAATCGCATTCTTGCTGCTGGCGACGTAAATCAATTCTGGATGGTCTGTTGACGTAGCCTGCTGCATCACTGTTGTATTGTGTTTCAAGATAACGAGTCGCTGACATTCTGTTATGACACTCTGTAAGGTGATATCTGGGCACTGCTCAATCTTGTTCAAAATTCCTGTTCAAATTTCTGCGTCTTGGGGTGAATGTGAGCCACATACAAAAATGAGACACTTGAACTGGTCGTCCGTCATGCTATGAAGTTTAAAAGGTTCGCATTCCCGATTGAAATTACCTGCATAATGTACCAATTCATCTCTATCATTCTACGCTAGTTTTAAAGAATGATAGCGAATTACTAATGAGTGGTATGGCAGATTTATTATTTTAGATGCTGTGTCTGTCGCTGGTTCGAATACAGCCGAAGCCCTGACTTTTCACATTTGGGTCTCATCTAAAATCATAAATCTGCCATACTATTCATTAGTAATACAATTTCTATGCTCAGCAGTGGCGTTGGTGGATTCCAGCGTGAACTGTTTGAGAAATCCTGCCGGGACAGTCGATCCCCTGAACTATTTTGTGGATTCCATATGAGACAGTGGGACGGATGAGTAATAGAGTCCAAATGATAGCGAATATTGAACAAGAACGGTTGCTCACTGAAAGTTTGTGATAGCATCCTTGTCGTTTCCTCGAAATTTAAATCTCTGGGTTGTTTTGGCAAGATAACGTTCACGAATCGTTCGTGTTCTGTTGTTCCGAGTCTTCGCAGTATTAGTCTGACTTTCTTGTCTTCGGGAAGCTGTGCCATCTCCACATGAAAAATATCTTCATATTTATGGAACCAAGAACCAAACGTAACACCACCGATTGCATCCAAATGGAACTCACTGATTTGTTGGATCATCGATTGTCGTGTAGACACCTGGTCCTTAATTGCGACTCCCAGTGACTGCTACGATATCTTCTGTGCCATCATTTCAATCAGTTTCGCTTGTGACTGCTCGAACATGTGCTGCTGCTGTTGAAGGAGTGCCTGCATCTGCTCCATGAAGATGGTCATGATTGGGTTCGGTTTGAATGTTATCGCCACTAAAGTAATGCGTCTTTTTTGTTAAAACGTTCTATCCTCGCTTGGACGCTATACTCGGACCCTTGCTGTACGGCTTCACCCAGGATAGAACGTTTTAACAAGAAAAGGTGCGCTACTTCATTTACACGATGAGTTCCGTTGTGGAAAAGTTATTTATATAGCAAACTGCTTGAAAATGGCTACGTTCATATGAAAGAAAACTTCGAATTTTCTGGAGGCTTACTCCGGTGCTGGGAGGCAAGTATGGTCTGACGTCACCAGCTATAAACAACATAATTCACACTCTACCCCTTTCAATCGGTGATTGACGGACTGTTGACTTAAAAACTTTACTCTAAGCTTCGTAGACTAGTATGGTTGAATGTGACCCTAGATGTGTCTTCAACGCTTGTCTCTTCAGTCGAAAAACTCAGGAACTACGAAGACGAAATTCTGCAAGTCCCAGGCAATTGTTATCATGTACTTGACTGAAACCTCCAAAAACTTCACAAATACCAAGGTCTGCAAAGCACAGAGTAATATTGTTTCACCAGAGAAACAATACCCTTGTTACGGTAATATACCACTGTAAACATTAACAGTTACTGTTTGGTGATAATCATGTTGCAAGTTTGTTGACCAGCTGGTTATCACATTTCAGCAAATCGGTTGTATAAATCTGACAAACGTCCAGACAAATCATCTCAAGCGCCAACTTATTACAAACAAACTGAACGTGGCAGTGTATTGGTTGCTACTGATCGACGTCAATGGCACTGGCAACAGCCAGTGCATGCAAGTCAACTAGTTCACATTCTCCAATGCAGAAATTGCTCAAGTCTAAACTCGTTGCACCTGTGTGGTGCGGTGGCATCATGTACATTAGAAATCTAGTCAGTAAAAACGAGGAACTATTGGAATCCAAGATGCCTATCCCGTACTCATATTCGCAATAAGCCTGAATGACGACCGCAGTTTTTCACAAGTGAGCAGTGATGCAAGTCTGAAGTGGATTTTCTTCATTGAGCACATTACACAACGCTACGCTTTTGCAGTTCACTCAGCCAAGCCAAGTTATACTGTAGTAATTCAACCGGTTTTGTCGGATCAAATTTCGAAAGTTGTTGTGAGCAAACCCGCCAAACACTCAAACACAATAGTTGTAGGTCATTTTCGATGGTCAAACTTCCCTCCGACTGACTGTTGCACTAGTCCTCGTGACCCCGTCTAACTGCACGCTCGCTATCGTTATTCTCGCAACCGGTGCCTAAAAGTACGGATTCTCCCAGCTCGCCTCCCTCAGTCAGTGAATCTCACTCACCTGCCCACACACTCACTATTATCCGCCCATCTCATCCTCCCTACCCACGTGACTGCAGCCATCCTACCATCCGCCAAGAAACTGCCACAGGCTAATCGGTTTTCCCTAAGGCCGGGTATTTAGACACAGATCAGACCGATCCGATCGCACTTCGTCGGTTCGTCATTGCTTGTCGCGTTTTTTGGACCCTTGGTTTCTTTATTGTAGTTGGTGATATTTATGTCAATAGTACCACGTTTGCAGTGGCTTGATTTGGTTCCGATATTTGGCATCGTTGGTTATACGTGAGTTACTCAACATTCGTCGGAAGAACGTACAGTAGTTGTATGATATATTCATTTGAGGCAAATAATCTGGCTCGCCTAGCACACTTGTTCACACTGTTTGGGAACGAGGTTTCGGAGTTGAACTGAATTCACAGGAAATCTTTTGCTGTCGTTATGAGGCAACAAACGGGTGGAAAAAATGTGTATCACTGCTCCCTCACCTGAAAAGAATTAAGGGATGGACAGATACGCAACTGGATACCGTGGCTAAGTAGGTTGAAATGACAAGGTGTGCATGGAGGTGGTAAAGAAGAAGACCACGATGCCCACGACGTGCTAGCTCAAGAAGGTAGTGGTCGTCTATTGAATTTGGAGTTGTTGTTTGCTTCTCACAGTATTGTTTTATTTTCAATTCATTCGTGTTCCGTGATTTGCACCGATCACCGTAAACCTAACGGAAGCTCGCCGGTCACGGCGTCAAAACGTAAAGACGATTGCGGCCCCAGGTGTTCGTAAATATCATTATTTCGAAGTGACCGTAATAGCTGTGGTGTTTGGCTGTCAAGTGGAGTGAAGTCAACGGAAAGGTGAACTTCCAGCTTTTATCACACGCACTCAGCTTCAACAAATGGATCACACTGAAGTAAGTGTGTCTAGGTAGTGTTACTTCTAATATAACTCTGGAACTACATGACAGGTCAGTAATTAAAAATATCCACTGATTCAGTTTTGAGGTTAATTCGGGAAAAATCTTGGGTTTTGTTTAAAAAAGGGTTAAATAAGGAGTAATGTAAGAGTGGTAAGACATGTTAGGTGCAAATATACGTCTTCTCTACGATTTTTTGTGGAAACTGTGGAAATACATTTCAGCGGATCGGATTACAAGGAATGGGTTATCTGACAAGATGTTTTGATTACCGTTCCCACGTTTTGAAACGATGCGAAACAATACAGTCAGTGAATTGTTTGCGGGGAATGCAGACAGAGATGTTTTCGGGCAAATGGCAAATTCCTTTGATGGTAAACCAAAGAGAACAACAAGTGAAAAACACATCCACTTGATGGGGCGCACAATCACTGAGGAAACGACTAACCAAGTTTTAGGGAATGGAGGCAGAAGGTAAGCAGTCGGCATAAAATGAAATCCTGCGAACTTTAGTGAAAATATTAATAACATTAAGTGATATTATCATGCTGTTTTTCAAAATAATCCTCAGATATTTGACATAAAGCGATCGAGGCAAATCAAGAAGGAGTCTTTCATATTGCTTCCTGTACGTGTTAACACATTTAGATGTGTCAAGAGACAAAATACGGGAGACTCAGAGGGATAAACGGTCCATCAGGGTCGGAGGAGAAAATCTACCTGAGAGTTTGTTAACCAAAACCACGACATGGGAATATTCGATTACAAACGTGCGACTGAGTCAATGTGTGCAAAATGCAGAGAGCTAGTTTGATAGTTTTCGCCGCTGATTATTCCATGCATTATCTATGAAACATTTTACATTATTTTAGAGGAAAGTCACTTGCAATCAAATAACGGGTATTACATTCATTCCATCAATGATTGATCTCGTTGTGAGCGCAGAGGACACCAAAGTCGTACGCTGAATGACATGAAAGATAGACCGTACAGTAGATGTACACTTGACTGAATGAACGATGTGTGTTGATGACGGTGTCGATCTGTTCTGTCAAAGTACGTTTTGTTGTAACTGCGAGCAAACTTGTAAACAATTTAACTAGTGTAGCACATTAAAGATTTGCATACCTATGATGACCAAACTATAATTGGACTGGATTTATTCGACAAGCTTGGAAAAAGTGGTTTGGTTCATGGGTATCCATCTAGGGACATACATCTTGTAGATAGGCAATTGTGTATGCCATCTGGTTGTCTTTAAAGACGGAAGCAAAGAAAATGTTTACAAGCTTCCAAAACTGTTGACGCATTAACCCTAGACAAAGTAACACTATGTAAATTGACTGTACTGAAAATTGTAGAGCTCAAAACGTGCATGATAATAGTGTTGAGAATGCTGAGTGTGGTCATAGAATAATGGGTGTGTTGATTCTGGCTATTCAAATACTCTCACATACAGCTTTGTATTTTTGTGGGGAAAAAACAAACTAGTAAGTAATTCAGATGAGACCCAACTGTGAAAAGTCAGGGCTTCNTCTCATCTGAATTCATAAATCTGCCATACTACTCATTAGTAAGTAATTACCAGATCGCATCCACTTTTCATAGCCGTGAGTGTAACTGTCTATGGAAAGCTACTCTCTTCTATTCTGACCTCGTCTGAACTCACGTGCTGTTGCAGGACAACAAATGTGAAGTGGTATAATGCCCAATGTTCTGTTATTTGCTTTCACACTTTCCGTTCGAACTATCTTCAATTGTTGTTTTCTTTGATTTGCGATTTTTTTTACGTGTGGTGAAAAAAGCAGGTCGCTCATAGCAAACTCTGTGTGTGTGTGACTTGAAAATGCAGAGTCTGTGATACTCTACTGTCACTAGGCGTGCTATCGATGAATCGCCAGTGTAACTCACGATCGCTTGTCAAGCTTGACAAACGGTGCAGACCAATGCTATCCTTTTAATTGTCTAATACATATAGGGACACGTTCTACTTGATTAATCTCTTCTTTCCCCACGAAGAACTAAACTTTGCAATTAAACACTTTTGCCCTCTCTCCGTTCCCACTAAAACCTTTGCTGTGACGCACACGACCGGACAGATGTACAAAACAGGCGTCATGCCACCTGAATCGTTCTGGACTACAGTGTGTCTAAGCGTAACGTGTTCCCTCCTAAAGAGGTTTTTCTGTTTGCATTGACTTCCTATCTTGTTAAACACTAAAGGACAGGCCACACAGAGCAATCACGTGTAACAGGATGAAACTGAATGTTGGACATCATACTAACAGTAAAACTGGCCGACAATTAGCCTTCAGTTAGGCGGTTGTATCATTTACTAGTGCAAACGTTTGCGAAACAGTAAGATTCAGTAATCCACGTGTCCCCGCTGACGAACCTAAACGGGTTGTACATCCTGGTCACTTGCAAATGAAAAGGTCATTCGATAATTGTTTTCCCGCATCGGATATAGTCGAATTTTTGCAAACTGGGATTTTATAATTGCCGTAGCTATAAGAATTATGTTTCACATGTTCCAGAACTTCTGACTGTGACTGTTCCCGTACGTAATGTAAGCAAATTGCAAAGCCTATGCTATACGCTCAGCGACGACCGAATGGCACAGTTTACTTTGATCGTTAACATAAAGAGTGAATCGATCCATTGTTGCAAAATACTCCTACGAGTGAGTGCCAGTCAGAATATTTGTTTTTACAAAATAGGCGATCACCAAATTTAGTAACTATGTTCAACTCGCACTCCCATCGAAAATAGTTCTCGATAGGAATGTAAGATCACATTGGATGGCATTTTTTTCGTGCGGGCTAGTAACGTATACAGCTTCTTTTTCGTTCGAATGTCCGAATGTACCAGCTAGACATGTTTCATGAATTCTAAAGAACAGCAACAATTCACAATTACAATAACGAGTATTTTTAATTTATCACAGTTCAAAACATCAATGATGCCGTGACTGGTGGCAGAAGAGTGTGCTACTGTAGGCTACTGGGTTTGCAGTTTTATTCACTAGCGTGGTTACTTCAAACTAACACCTAAATCTGCCCACGACCATCGATTAATTTTTATCATTAACCCGTCTGTTTGAAAACAATGCACTTTGGTATATCCTGTCAACATTGTAGCTGTCCATGACAAGGTTGTCTCCGGATACTTAATGCTAATTCTGGTGTCCATTCAAGTGCCCAGTAGTACCGATACACCATAAACAACAAACGTAAAACGTCCTCAGTTTGTCTTGGTGTTGGATGGCTTGCCTGTATCGAATTCACACCTTGTTGTTAGAACTTGTAACTGAGTTTTATTACTAGATCTAACAGTGCGCTGTTTGCACGACCATGAGGATAATGACAGTGATCAGATTGCAGATTAAACAAATTGGCATTAACAAATGGCTCAAGGCAAACTGGGTTAACTTTAGTTATATCCAGTAATGGAGCTGGCCATTAGTTGGCGAATAAAACGGACACTGGATCTGTGTCACCCTTTTCCCATTGAGTTGAAAAGCCCGTTTTCTGATAAAGCACGCGTGGTTCGCACAACAAACCTTGATAGTTACCGATGACAAAGAGCTGACAACAAATATACTCGACTCAATTAATAAGCTAAATTTAGAAATTTGCTTTATTAACAAGCAAAATCAGGATGAAACCCTAGTGTCTTTGAATATTCTCATAAAGCACCAGAACAACAGCCCCGTACTGCAGTCCGTCTGCCGGAACCACACTTGGGTTGGGCAGTACCAGAATTTCTTGGCGATACAGCACAGGCGTGGATCAATGAGAACCTTATTTTATAAGACGAGTCTCTTCAAAAGAAACGCTGGCTAAGGTGAAGTCAACGATGAGAACCAGGCCCAGAGGAAATGGCTATCCATCGGCATTTGTGCAGAAATTCCGCAAAGAGTAGCCGGCTACCACGATGGATTCAACGGTTCTCAAACTGAATGTATGCCTTCATTTGCATTAGGGCGGCGATGACGTTGTTACCCCGTTGGAAACCCGTCTCACGGCGGCTATTGGGCGCACGTTCTGTGCAGCCCAACAGAACGTGGTGTTCACCATCATCCGAAGCCCAACTTCACCGCTGAAAGTACGGCTACCAGTTAACGCCAAATCTTATATCATTTATGAACTCTGGTGTGAACGCCGTGTCACCTAAATAGACAGTTAACTAATCGGGTCAGCGAACACACTCCAGTTTGTGTTCAAGAAACGATCATGTATACCACAATGTCGGACCTAATTCAGAACGTTGCAGGTGACAAGGAACCGGTGTCATCGATGGCCCGACACCTGTTGACATGTCGACCCCAGCTGAACCAGAAGAAGATGTTTCGGATGTTACGTAACAAAATATCGCAGGCTTCTCCGGTTCGCGGGGGCGGTAGCAATTAACAAATGGAAGCTACTCCTCCATGTACTGAAATGTTTGCTCGTCAGTACCAGATTACCCTGGTAACTGAAAGGCACAGATGCATGTGTGTTTGTGTGATTGTTGATTTTGGTGTTTAGCTTCACGATGTCCATCGCAATTTGCGATATAAATCGACAACTGCTGTAGGTACCTGATGAGATGCAGCGAAATGTACCCGAGAGACACATTGTGCAAAACTGTTTTCGACATCTCTGTTCAGATTTGTTACAGAGAAAGTCCTTTTGCCTTAAAAGGTAACTACTACTGTTGTGTACGTACTAGTGGTTATGAATTCTCAATCCCACAACGTTGGGCAATGTGTCAAAGTATTGGAGAAGATTTTCGAAGAACAGGTTGGAAGCACAGAACTCATGTTGAGAGTGAATTGTTAACCGATCGGTCACGGATTGGGGGTAAGAGGGAAGCTGCTGTCTCCTCTCGAGGCGATGGAACAATCAGAGCATTACTCAGGAGTGAACGTGGCTGACCGCTCACTTACGAGGATCCAGTCGTGCTTAGTGTGAGATGAATAGTGCAACGCACTGGTCAACATGGTTGCTTGATGAAAGTGTGTTTGGAGTTCTAGTCCCAGCCGTGGCAAACATACACACTACTCACCAGGCCTACTAAGAGTGAAACTCGGATCTAATATTTTTTTTCGAGACAGGCTGGCTGGAACGTTTGTGAACATGCGACATCTGCCATCGTTTTGAAAAATTATCGAACATCCGCGCCCAAACAAAAATATAACACCCCCTTTGTGTAGGCAATCTCTGGCCAAACTGGGGAACTGTGACCCTAACTTAATTATTCACTTCTGTCAGCTTATCAGATGATGTTGTGGACAGCAGCTTACTTCAATAGAGTTCTGGTGCTCTTTTGAGCTGTGCTTTCTGTTGAGGGTACACCTCGATACGTCACTCTGAACAAAGAGGTTCTGGAAGCACCGCGTAACAGCATATTGAGAATCGGTTGTCACATTTGTTGCAGGTCACGGAACAGTGTAAAAGTTGTCGGACTCAAGGTGAGGAATAATCTTTTAAACTGTCCTCTCACCTCAGAAGTGTGGCGATAGTGGTACCTCAGCTATTACGCTTCTAAACGGGATGAAACTCAACCATGGAACCCCACTGAGGAAGGTGGATTTCGGGTAAACAGTTACTCACAGATTATGATGGTTGAGAACAGTGATGATGTTGTTCGTAGCTCGGGTTGATGGTTTTGGTATTGGTATGCCCACTGAACTTGGCATTTAAGTTGCCAACGTTTCATCATCAAGCGAGGTGACATCGTCAGTGCGTAAATGATTCAGCCTATAGATTCGAGCATTGAGTGGTTTGGCGAAACACCCACCTGAAGACGTCAACGACCAAAGTGCTGACTCATGCTTCTCTTCAGAGGAAAAAACACTAACGATTCCGAATATCTGAACACAAGTCCACCTAACTGGCACCCGAAAGTCTGTTCGTTTAGCTAAACAACAGACGGGTTGGCATTTGCAGAGGTTGCTGAGAGAATTTGCGGAACGCCGTTGCCATCCAGACCAAAATGTCAGAAAACTGATTGGTGGCCAGTATGAATCATCTGAGAAGTAGATCAGCCGACCTAATGAGCCAACGAGATTTAATGTCAATAACATCAGCTGTAGTTGATGCACGTTATATGCGAACCGCCTTGTTTCTCTTTATAGAAGGCTTGTTCGACCAGTTTCCTTACCGCTTTCAGCCTAATAGGTAGTTTTGCATACTTCAAATTTAGTAGTCTGGTCTAAGTACAGGTTTTTGTGTCGGGCAGTGCACTTGTATTCCGCAATACAATTCCTACAGGAACCCAATATGAGTTGAGTTAAGCTAATTTCATCATGAACGAGGTATGTCTACCTTGTTACCTCGTACTTAGTTTCAATTAATTCTTCTCTCTAACAGTGAATATAGCAGCAAACGCCTATCCGATCCCGACAGTGAAACTTCGTATAAGTTGTCAAACAGTGATCAAACAACAAGCCGATCGATCCTGCAATCATCTCGGGAAATGTATCCACCTCAACTGTTACTTTCAAATACCCCAACGCCCAAATCACCCCGAAAATTGTCTTGGAAACGAACTGCTTAGTTCGCGGGCATTTTTCTACATCTAAAGTCATAATTTTAATTATCTGTGGACGAGTTTTAGTCAATTCCTTCATGTAACGGTTGGTCAATAAGCACCGCCTACATTGTCCAGCTTATCTTAGGTTATCAACTGTTGAGTATTCCGGTTTAGCGAAAGTCTCTGTCTGTCTATTAGATGACCTTCCTCTTTGTTTGAGTTCTGCCCGAAAACATCAGCTGCTGACAACTGAGCATACCATACAAACTTTATCGGCTTTGGGTGCACACAATCACTATTGATGCTGATTCACATCTACAGTAATCCGATGAAAAAGTTTCCATGCCTCATCCACACTCCCAAAGCTCCCTGCATGTTACGATGTAACATATAACAAAGTTTTTCGTATATACTACTATCCCACTCGACAAAAATATTGCCAGCACAACGGTCTAGATTTTTAGACCGGGTCATCCGTGATCGTTGGAAATTTGTAAGAAAACGGTTTTCTGTTTCCCGTTCTACCTTGGATGTACCTGTTGTTGAGAAGTCGTCAGATTCTGCAACAAAATCAAAAACACAAAGAGGCTGGCTGGAAAGTCTATCTGAATGCGAACGCTGCGATCAAATGTGAGTGATGGTCAACTTGAAAATAAACCAAATCCCCGACTACTCATCAGTAATCTAAAATATCGCCTTGCAGGTTTAATGAGTTCTGTGATCTCGACCTGTCTCGGAAGTCCTAATCGCGGGGTTATCGATCGGAGTTAACAGGCAGTAACTGTGTCTCCTCTCGAGACGATCGGGCAACCTGATCATTGCTCACAAGCGAGAGTGGTTGAGCGTTCAGATTTGATGATTCGGTCGTGCCTAATGTGAGGTCAATGGCGGAGTGGTCAACACGGTTGCCTCATGATTGGAATGTCCGGAGTTCAAATCCCGGTCGTGGCAAGGATATGCACTACTGACGAGCTCTAATGAGAACGAAACTCGAGTCTAGTGCTTCTTTTCGAAAGAGGCTGGCTGGAAAGTCTATCTGAATGCGAATGCTGCGATCAAATGTGAGTGATGGTCAACTTGAAAAACCGAACTAATGATACAAAGCAAATCTCGGTTTTAGTAAGTGTCTATTGTTAATTTTATAGACAAGTTTCATCAGTAGAATGATCAATTGCAATTGGTGCAGATGCCATGGTTGGCCAGGCTCCGCTTGAGGTTCGTTTGTTTTAACGTGCGACGCACTTAAGCACCTCGCTTTACTCCGATGCTCGTTGTGACTATTTAATGGTACGGCAACGTGACATCTGGATTGGTCATCACGTTGACATGCTAGTTTGCTCGCGTTATCGACAGCGATTGGTCGTAACCTTCCGCTGATCACTAGTTGACGTCCAACTGATGTGTTCGTCCAAACCAATCCCCTCAACTCTGTGTGCAAACTTGTCTCACAAGTCCGCTTCAACATGGTCCGTAGCTATCAGAGAGATTGGTTGTAAGCCACGGCGGAGATCGTTTAATCTAAAACATGTGGATTGAACGGTATCACTGGGAACACGACCCAGACAGTGTTTTCTCAGACGGTGTTTTCTCAGACAGTGTTTTCCCAGACTGTTTTCCCAGTAAAAATGAAGCACTTTGACTTGAGGTTCTCTGACCACGAGATTTCGGTCCGCCTTGTTGGAACTGATCTAACAGAATAATAACCAGTCAGTATTCACTACCGAAAAACGATCGACAATGAAAGTCGAAGACTCAGCGCGCTGATCCCCGTGTAACAGTATCGACCCTGGAAATCAGGGTGTACGGAGAAACAGGTCATCAATTGACAAATGAGAAACAAACAAATACCCACCTGGAACCGAGGTCCTAAACCGTTGGATTGCTTTCTAGGAAACTATCCAAAGAGTACAGCCTATCATGATAAACCAAGAACTCTGCGTTAATTTAATCTGAGCATCACACAACAGTGCAATCAAATGCCTACTGATCAACTCTGAAAGCTTACGGAGTCGTATCTCAGGCGACTGCTAATATGTAAACAGAATGAGGGCATGATGAATACCATATAGAAGCAAACTTTGTTCCATCGTTTTACACGCTTTGTTTTCGTTGGGCAAACTGGACCGGGGATGATAAGCGCCGAGGATGAACTGTGAGAGCACTGAAATGATGTCTAATACGTTGTCACCTTACAACTGGTTTACTCGGTTCGAACGTTCTAAGGGTCTTGGTCACAGGGCGATTGGCGAAATAAGCAATGTTGACCAGAAGAAAGAGTGGTCAAACGTTGTTTGTTTGTTGCGCCATTCCTCCAAAGGGCTTTCTAGAAATTAATCATTCTGTTCACTTCAAGTTTTACTAAATCTGATAATACTGGGAGTAATTGGACTTTTGCTATTCTGTTGACTTGCCTCATTTGTTAATCCATTCACTTTCTTGAAACCAAATCTTTGCCCAGTTCTTTGTGCAGTGCTTGTCACCACGTTTCATTTTAAAAAAATACGTGTCAACGGCTGATGCCAACGGCGTCATTCTGCTCTGCTGGTGAATCGGCAGTGGAAATCTGTTGTCTTGTGTCATCCGTCACTTGGGGTTCGATGAACTGGTAGGAGTCTCGAACCAGCCCTATATTTGAGTGACGGCTGTAACTGGGATATATATATGTATATATATAGAGAGAGAGCCACTATGTCAACATCGTTTGCGGTGAAACGAAAAACGA
>QNGE01001824.1:61325-94399 GCA_008508345.1 Paragonimus westermani
AGCTGTGCATATCGGATTACCATTCAAAGGCGATACTTTAGCCGAAACTATTACACGTAGGCTCACAAGCGCAGTCAACCGAACATTCTACGCCGTTAAATTACGAGTCCACTTTATGTCCAATCCGGTTTTGTGCCCACGTCTAAAAGATAAAGTGCCTATTTCTGCAGCCTCGTTTTGTGTATATTCATTTACTTGTTCCTGTGGGACCAGTTATGTTGGCCGCACGACTAGACGCTTATCGGAACGGATCCGGGAACATCACCCAGCTTGGCTCAACAGTGGTGTAGCAAAGTCTGTCTGCAGCGCCATACTATCACACCTGGTGGATTCAAATCACGCTGTCAACGTAAAGGACGCATTTCGTCCAATCTACCGAGTTAAGGCCAACCGGTCGAGAGCGGTGAGGAGTAGGATTCTGTCTACAGCAGAGGCTATTGGGATCCGAATGTATAACCCACCTCTGTGCGCCCAAAAACGTTTTGTTCAGGCTCTGGATTGGCCCCGGCCAACCCCCCACCCGGTTAGCCTGTCAAGACCCATTGTTCAAGTGGGTACTTGATTGCAGTGTGACATTGAACTGATTGACCTCATTAACCACACGTTCCCCCGTTTACTCCCCTAACGATTCTCCTGTGGAATGTGTAATATAAATGTGATGTAGTTAGCCTGATGACGAATCATTGAAAACGAGCATGTTCTCTACATACTGCTTTTCATGACTTCACTGGGAATTTTTACGAGATATATATATATATTTTTATGGACACATTCTTACATAATTGGTATTCACAGACGAATTTGGCTGAACATTTGCACATGATACACCAGTTCTGCTTAACTTAAGGCCAGTCAGATGTATAGACAAATAGAGACAGAGAGGAAGACAAATGTAAGTTGAGCAACCAGCATGGCAATCCTTTCATTCCTGCCAATTGTTCAGCCAATCCATTTTGCTGAGTAACACTGTGATCCAATTTCGATCCTCTTATTGATCCTCAGTAGTAGGTATCTTAGATCCGTATTGAATCGAACACCGTCCACGTTTTCATGAAGTAACCGCGGTGACGGCCGCTTCCCTGAACGCACAGTGAGCACGACTGAATAATCATATCCGAACACTAAACAGCTTTTGACTCTGACTAATTCTCTGATTTCTCGATACCAAACGGAGGTTCAGTAGTTGTCTTGTCAACACCAGTGGATGGGACTTCTTTTTAATCGAAGTCGGTAAGCCGCGAGTTGTTTATTGAAGAGTAATATGTATCCACATATACAACCCTAGGTCTAAGGGAATAAGCGGATAAATTTTACATTTGAGAGTGATTTGTTGAGCAAACAAAACATTGTCTCTCGTTTTGATTAATTTCCACTTGTCCTGAAAATACGGTGATCACCACTTAAGGGAGGCTATTCTTTCCGCCCCACAGCTACTCTAGAGAACATAATCATTGTGTTCCTCATAAAACGACGGTAACCAAACTGGCTGACATAATGTGGAAAATCAACTGGTGGTGGGTGAATGCCGCAAGCAATCGCAGAAGTAGTGTGAACGATAGAGCACGAGCAGGCATCGGTCGCCATGAAAAAGATTGTCACACGTTTGGTAAGGTGGACCAAAATAGCTCACACCCACGTAAGCACGTTACGACAAAGCAATGAATAGAGGATATCTTCCAGTACACGCAAACAAGGCGTGCCAAACTAGACACAACGACTTTGATAATTCCACTGGCCTTGTACACTCAAATTCCCTATACCAGTGTGGTGGTGATGAGTGTTCGTACTAAACTAGCCACACTGTTACTCAGCATGGATTGAGATAACGAAGTGACCGGGAAAGGAATGCAGGGAGAAACACCGGAATGCGGTTTGACACGAACTGGCTCTCTGCACAAACAGAAAGTTGACACCGTGACGTCCTGGAATTAATGCTGTACGCAATTGAGTGTGTTTGTTTGTTGTGGTGAAGCACATAACCCTTATATTTGTTTTCCGAATAAACAAACCTTAGGTCATTCACGTTCTTGGCTCTGAATACTTGTTGTTGTCGAACTTGTAGTGGTGTCTGATTATGAACAATGGCAACTTACTTAAGGATATATCGATCCAATTCGTCTTGAGGCACCTGGTTAACGCACGTGCGTATAGAAATGTAGATGAAAAAAGTCGTTTGCTCCAGTCCAGCGCCTACGTGCACTTACCACAGTGATGTCAGAGAAGTCGCGTTTTTTAATCTTCTCAACTCTATTCTTCCGAACCTATCACTGTCTCACGAAAAGGAATCAAACGACAGTTTAGCATTCTTAGATGTGCTCATCACTGGGTGTGGGGATGGAAAATTACAGCGGTCGATCCATCGCAAAGCAACGTGGGGCGGACAATATCTACAGTTCTCCAGCTTTGCCCAGATAGCATACAAGCGGGGTTTGATCAAAACTCTATTTCTTAGAGCCAGTCGTATTTGCACTCCTGATAAGCTGCAAAGTGAACAAGAAATGCTGGGAAAAACGCTGCTGGCAAACGGATATCCCGAAAAGTTCATAGATATTCACAGCAAGGCGACCAAATGCAATGAACCAGTGCAAACAGCTCAAAAGAAAGACATTTTTATTTCTGGAATTCAAACAACATCAAGCAAAAACCGAAGTTTTCCTTATCCCGTAGGTATACGGCTGCCAAATTATGCTTGGTTCAAACCACCAAAGGACTCGTTCTACACAATCGCGAACGCAGTCTGTCTGACCAATCTGTCTCTGACGTTGTCTATCAGTTCACTTGCAGTTGCGGTGACGGTTTGCATAGGCAGAACAGACCGACGGCTATCTCAGCGTGTGGCCGAACAGGTCCCAAAGTGGTTAAATCAGCGCATGACACAACAACTGGAAACCGGTGAATCGGTTACTCGAAGCCCCGCGTCATCCATTGCCAGACACCTCATGTTAACAGGTCACCAGGTGGTCCCACTTAACTCTTTCAAAATATTGTTACGTCAGCTGAACCCGAAGCTACTGGCCTTGAGCGAAGCCATGCTGATTAGAGCTCACCAGCCGGCGCTATGTGCACAAAAGTGGGTGAAGCAACCTATAGGGTTGCCGTGGTGGTGATGACATAGTACGTGGTGTGATTGTATGCGTGTCCATGCCCTATCTATCTCTAATTGTCTGTCATATATAACTTGCATGTTTTACGGTTGCGACTGATGAGAGTAAACGAAATGTTAACATTTTGCAACGTCTTCTTTCTGCACTGATGAAGTTATTGAAGGAAACCCAGTGTTTCAATTCAATGATCTGGGAAATGTGGCATTGCGACATCTGAAATTCGTTGGCCAACTGGTACGGTGCTCGCGTTTTGTCAACGACTTAATCGGTTGTCAGATTGTAAGGTACACCAAAGCATAGTTCATTGTTAACCTCTGTCCGTAATTAAATTATATTTTTTGGATTCGCACATTATAGTTTCAGATTTTCATGCATTCCCCGTGTATAGAAAACAGTCTCCGAAAAGTTGAACGCATCTTTGGATTCGCACATTTTTGTACAAACATTGCTTACAGTATGCCTCACAGATCCCTGCTGAAAAAAAATGTCACCGTGATCGTGAGGATCTGTTGATGCGTTTGTCCACAGCTGCAGTATATTTCCGTTAAACCTTATCACAAGAAGTGTAATCGATTGGTTAACGCTGACAGCTTGAGTCCGTATTACGTGTGGCTAACGCGCAATGGTCAACGATAGTATCTTAGGAGAACATTACCGGAGTAAAACCTCAGTTGTGCCACCACTGGTCAACTCTAAAAGATCGTGTTTAGGACTAAGTTTCCAAAGGAAGTGTTCATAATATTTGTCTGAATGCGAAGATTACAGGCAATTTTGAACGGTGCTCAATAGGTGTGCCGTGTACATCAGTAAAACATATCAGACAGGAGCATTTTACACTCTTATACAGAATATGCTCGAAGGCAGCCAGAACTGCCGTCAGCCACAAGTTTGTATCTTTCGACATTTCTCGGCTTGCCATAAGTTTCAAAGCGAGGATTCGCCTGCCCAAACCTTTCTCCTGATCGATCTTTGAAACAAGGAAACCGCGACACATTCTCTCTTATTTTGATCAGCCCGGAAGTTAAGTTGAACGAACTTTACCGTATAATTGAGGAGTACATGAACTGTCACTCACATGCTATCACACCCGTCGGATTCTGTAAGTGCGAATCATTGTAAGGTAGATACTCCGGTGTTACTATCATTAATGATTCATGTATGATCAGTGCTTTCAACTCAAAGTGTAAAACGTTCACATGTAGTACGATTGGGTAACGTAAGACTTCCAATGTTTAATCACGCAGGTACTCTTTAGTGAGTATTCAGTGATAAGCATCTCGCTGCATGGTTGCTTCCGAAACTAGCATTTTAGAAGTTACGAGAGTTAGCCATGTCTATAAACAACGTCATCGGCGTTGGAAAGTTTGAAAAAAGAAAGGGGAGTCGATAGGTTTTTCCACTTTCAAAAGTTCGGCGGTAATACGAACATGAATGATAAAAAGTTGTAAATACTACGTTGAAGAGATTCTTAACCAACTTCTATGCTACTACAAACCTACAGCAACAAGCCGTAGATATGGCGGACAAACGGCAAGTTTGTCATATTTTCCAATTACTGAAATGATTGTGACGACCAAGCTATCGCAAGATTCGATGTGTCAGGTCTGCCTTTTTAGGTCGTCTACTGACAGCGACAGTGAACATAACCGGACGTCAAAAGAATATCCTCCGTAAGTCAGGTAGTTTGTGTGATTCTTTAACGTAAGCAGATTACCCCTGATGTGGTTATCCAGGTCGGGTAAAAATACAGTTGTGTAGGAGTGAATAGGTTTATGAATAACCATACAAATCACCATTCTGCCGCTTATGACATGTTGGTAGTACACTGAGAACTGTAAAATTTTATTTAGGGTAGTTAAATAAGATGTTGGGAACTGATGTTCGTTACATCTTCCGAATAGGAACAGTGTGCCTCAAGAGGCATTGACGACAAACAGGTACACTTAGCTCGAAAAATGAGAAGACACCATCGAATTGAATAGGATATCAAAACAATCAGAACAAAAGAAACTCGCATCCTGGGTAACTCAAACACCCAGTTCGTCCTCCTGATCACTAGTGCGCAGGCAGAAGACTGTCTTAGGTCATTCCAAACAGTGGTTCACAGGTCCTGTTCCTCAGTAGTGGTTTCTATGCCTCAGCCTTCGAGAAGGTATTCAATGTGGCCTGAACGACGAAGACGCACAACCAGCAGTGTAACTGTAGTGGGTTATCCGTACATCCAGCAGTGTGTAGCATCAAAATCATTCTACAACTTCTCTGTCTCTAATGCACTGTCTACAAAGCATCAAAATCTAACGCAGTCAGAATAGGGTGACAGCGAAGACATGCTTTTTGTTCCGCTTAGATACAAAATAAGGGACAGTAGTCCATTTGTGGTACCGTGTGGCATTCTGCGAGTCACATGGTACCAATTAGAAAGTGATGGTTCGACTGTTCAATGCATAAAGGGTGCCGAAGTGTATAAAAGTGGAGTGGTTCATCACCAGCCACTGGCGACGGAGTACGAGTGCAGAAGTTCTTTGTCTGCAATCAAAGCAAAAGGTTAATCTGATCACGTTTACTGAAAGCTACATGCCTTAATGGAACCAGAAAATAAACCAATAATAATACCTAGGTATTCACAATGACTTGCAGTAATTGTTCGCAATTGTTCCCATTAAACTAAGTCAGCTGTGGGTTGGGAGAAGTTTCCGGTTGAACGACAAAGAAATTCCAGTGAACTTGGTTTTCTAGTGCGCTGAAGAGATTTCCACCACGGTTAGACCATGATAACAACCACCACGTGAAAACATGAGACACGAGGACGAAGTGTGCATTGATTCAAACAGTAGACATACACAATGAATACGAGAGACATGACAAATAGGGTGTAATGAGGATGTAGATTCTTCCGACGAACGCTGAGCGACGCACGTACAACCAACGATGCCAAATATCGCTACCAAATTAAGCCAATGGAAACGTGATACTATTGGCATAAATAATATCATCAATCGCACGAAATAAACCAGTTCGTTTGCGTTCGTGTGATAAGATACAGTGTTTGGTCGCAATAGGCCGTCAAGGGTCCATATGGCACAACTGGAAGCACAAGCGACCGACGAACCGACCAAATGCGATCAGATCGGTCTGATGTGTGTCTACCTAACCAACCTTCGGGCAGACTGGTGAGCTGGTGACAGTTTCAAGGCAGACCGTAGGAAGGCCGTATTCACGTGGGTGGGGAGTATGCTACTGACAGGTAACAATGGGTGGGCGGGCCAGTGAGTGAGATTCGCTGACTAAGGCTGCAGGCTGAGGAAAGCAGTACTTTTGGACATAGATTGTGGGAATAACAGTAACGAGCGTCTAGTAAGACGGGGTCACGGGAGAGAGTGCCACAGGGTCAGTCGAAGGGAATTTTGGCCTTCAAGAATGACCTACAGATTGCTTCAAAAAATGTGGTAAATTCTGCAATCCCTTAGCGTTGAACTGGAGAGGACGGTTAATGCCTAAGGAGTCCCGCGTTGGATCGATAATGGCCTGTCAGCCAGAATTGGTGTGTGATAAGAGTGGATTAAGGTGGGAGGCAGGAACTGGTGAATAGCTACAGGTGTCAAACATGAGCTGGTTAGACTGAGTGTGGCTTTGAGCCGGTAGACGGGTCTAGAGTAAGCTGGCTGGCGACATTTTCATGCGTACTGTCTGTCGTATTGAACGGAAACGTGTAATCGTGGCCATCGTAAACAATCTGTAATCTGTTAGTACATCCGAACCGTAAACAGAACGAATATGCGGAAACATAGTTTGAGTTGTGCTGATGCTCACCTGTTTGTTTGCACGTGGGGTCGTCACGTGTTGACCTCGGATGAACCGTGAACCCATACATTCCATTGGTAGTCTGTCCACACACCGTGTGTTAAACCCACATGCACGTGCCGGGCGATGAGTACCTCATTTTCGGAGTTAAATCGCTCGATAAAGGCTCTCCGAGAGGGTCGAAACGTTACGAGACCGACAACTCATTCGGTTTTAACTCGTTGTGGCTTAACCAAGAATTTAATTACTGATGTTTAGTTTACCAATGCTTACTGAGTGACGTATTCCATTTCTGCCGACGACAATATATTTGTCTTCGTGATCAAGCACTCCGAGTGAACCGCCGTACGGATGCTGCTGAGCTGTCTCAAGTGAGCCAACGAGAATGAAACAAAACCACATGTGCGCAGATCACGCCGAATTCGTTGCTGGATGAAAACCCCAAATACTGCGGAATAAACCGCAATGAGATGTAAACCTTTATCGATCTGTGCTGTGGGCTAGAGTGGTGAGGAGGATAAACACATACTAAACTAATAGATCATTGCTGTCAAGCGATTCAACCGTGGTTGTGGAGTCGAACTGTGCGCTCTGTTTACACAGCAACCTGTTCATTCTACATTCCGATTTCAGCGAATGACCTCTCAAGTGTTCATCCTCGTTTGGTAGGAGGATATTCATCAGTGGATAAACTGAAACATCAACCACCGTGACAATTTTCATTACGCAATGGTGTGTAGTATGTTCTATGGTTATTATTAATTTCTTCTAAGACACTGCACCAATTTTGTCGATACGGAGCCCATCAAACAAGAAGTGTGGTTTATGTCGTTAGCACTACACAGCAAATAAATGTTCAGTCTATGTAGATGACTTGGTTCAGATAAGTTTTTTCATGATGATAAAAACTTTCGACAGCATTTGTATCGGACCTGATTTGTGGATACTCTCTATCAGATTCTGGTGGGTTTGATAGTCAAAAAATGTATTCACACTACGTCAGACAGCGAAATTAACTTCTTATTTACAAACCAGAACAACGTGTATTTTCGGAGCAACTGTCCACTATGTCTGTAACAATCGTTCATACAGTTCCAACTGAACTTGCCACGACCTTGATTACCTTCATTTGTGGACCATTCAGCTAAGGTGAACCAACTGAGTGCGCACCATCACGTGATATTCATGTAATTGTTATTGTTAACTTGCCACTTGTTAACTTTTTTCTGTCAAAAGAAATACCATAAATCACACCGTGCCACAAAAATGTCAACCACCAAGAGTTAATCCTTGATAACTATTTCACTCACCAATTAATTCTTCCGTCAACACACGACGGACATTCCCGCATTGTTTCGATGAACCTGTTTCTTAACTTAGTCTGTGTTACGTCGGTTTTGCTTGCCGCGCGCTGTATTGAAGAAGAACCATAAGATTCAAACTTCTTCCAGAACAACTGCCAGTTAAGAAATTTCTTGTCTGATGCCACTGGAAAACTGTCAGTTTATTCCAGTAACAGCGATTTACTTTCTCTTCCCCTATTTTGCTTCTGTAATGGGGACAGAATGAGGTATACTTGCAAAAATGTACAATAGGCGTATGTCATCAGCATGTGGAAGACACATTTTTGCATCTTCCCGTTAATTTTAGTAATTTATTTTAATTCCAAATCGACTTGTCATTTTAAGGAACTTATCGGGACGATAGATAACACTTCCATAATATCACCGTGAATACAGTTTCAACTGATTAAGGACGAAACCGAAATTTGCGCAAACAGTTGGTCTCAGCAACCACCACTAAAGTGGTGAAAGGCGGTTTCTACTCCGATTTGTCGAGCACCTGAGTTCTTGGATTGCGCGATATTAATCAGCTTCCACAAGTCCTAATCAGCCTCGATGATAGTTGTTGGATGAAGTCCCGAAAAATTCACGTCCAACCACTTCTGGGTACTGGTGAACATTTCGCAGTTTACAAGCCAACAAAAATGCGAAATCAACTTAACACCTACGGAACTTACTAAGTAAGAATCATTGATAATTTTATGGTCAGTTTGTTTCCGTTTCATGGCGACAGTGTTGAGTGGGTTTCAAGCATTGACCCGCAAGCCAGATTATCGCGTATATCTTACTGTTAAAGCTGTATATTTGTAACAGCGTGTTGATTACTCCCACGCAAATTTCGATCGAAAACTTACGGTTTATTCAGAAAAATCACTAAGCTCTTATACTATATTATTATCAGTTTACTAAAGACCACCAGGTTGTTGAAACGGAGATTTACTAAGATGTGAAAAATGTGATATTCGTCAACACAAAACTCTCACTCTGTGCAGAAGAATCCGAACTCTTTCGATAGAAGAGATGAGCAGAACTGTGTCATTTGAAAACTGGTCTCCGTTAAATTAATGCGGATGAGAAAAGTAACGCAGGTTACCCGGATTCTTTAAGCGTAGTTCATATCAAGATTGAATAGAAAAGTTGAAACTAAAAACCGTTGCTGAACGTCATCAGAAATGTATAAAACCCGTCAGATTTGTGCATACGGCCTGGAGTGTCAATATACAGTGGTGTTGTCAGAGAGTGTAACATACAAGCGAATCAAAAGCGGCCTTGGGTCATAAAACAGCCATGTTGTTTGGGTACCATTAAGAAATCAGCGTTTCGACACCCGTCGAAGGGTAAAAGTACCCAATGCTCACTAGATCGAACCAAAGTTATGTTTTTCTTGGTTTAATGGGCCGACACAGTGTAAAAACGTCAGGTAACTAAGACACGATATGTAGCAGACGGATGCTTTTATAGGTTCCACATAGACTTTAGGCACCCTTTGTAAAACAGGAATGACTGTTAGTGATTACCAATCACAATATGCTACTTCACTTTTCTTTATGGCTTGAAAGTATTTTCAAATTGTTGTAGCAACCTCTCTACGCCATTTCTGAAAAGAGAAAGAGAGACAGAGTCACTCTCTGAAGTCAGTCATTACTTGATCGAGGTGACGGCGATTGGCTGAACTAATCAGAATCAAAAGTTTGTGTCGAATAGGTTAAAAAATGAATACAAAAATTTGTTGACACACTGAAGATGTTTGCTGTTTACAATCATTTTTTATTGGTGTAGTAGAAAAGGCAACTAATTAATGAGTGTGAACCGGTTAGGCATCAGTCACAAGCATTCCTACAGCGGCAGCTGCTCAGTTTTAATGTTTCCCAGTATTAGGGTATGCAGGCCACTTCCGACTAGCCGTACTCCTGTTGTTTCGACTGATTGGCACGTAGTTATCATGCGGTGTCTTATATAAGCGGTTGTCACAAAACTTGAGATTATCACGATACTTTTCAATTTTCTTGAACCGTTAGGAAGAACCTTGACCGTTCCAATTTCAATTTTTTGGCATCACTGTTAAAAAAACAATTAAAAGAAAACGACCCGGCTTATTAACTTGTTGAACCACAGAAATTCAGGGTTCATCGCTACCAGCAAAGGGAGCACAATAGTTGACCACTGGTGTCCACTCCTCCAAACGATTCGAATGCGCAAGCTGAAGTGTTCTCTTAATTTCTGTTCGATCTTCCAAGTAAGCACAAACGGTTTTTGACTGGTGTATCAGTTTTCAGATATCCTCTCTCCCACAGCGACACGATTTTCAGCACTACATTCAGCTGAAATATATAGGGCCTTACTACTTACATCTACTTCCACTGTTTGATTAAGTGATATTCGTAAACTTCTTATAAGCTTTTATACGTTTGAGCTCACGACGGTGATTCTGGGCTAGGTGGAATCAGGTGACACTTGTTCATGACATTTATTGACTTGACAGATTTGGTTACAACCGCAACGCTCCTTTGGAATATGCTTTACAGCGAGCTTTCGGAGCAACCCAGTTTTGTTGCCAGCATTGATTAGGTATTCTCACCTGACTCAATCTGGGCAGTTTGTTCGTCCGTGCCTCCCTGTGAACATTCTTAACACAATCTCACAGCAAAACGGATGCATATTACAAAATGATCCGGGGATAAGATGATGTTCGAAAATGTATGGCTGTCTCGAACAGAGTTGACTGCTTGCAACCTGGTTGGAATTTCCAGAGCCGTATGTGACATAGAGTTTCTTTTTGAGTTGAAATGTGACACTCCAAATATGAAAGGACTGTGGAATGTACCACTTTTTAGAGTTCTATCACAACTGTTGGATCTCGTGCTGGCACTTTAAACGTACCAGTCAACTCTTTACCTTTTACGGAAGTATGACCAACAAGGATATTGAAATCACCCGCCAGTTCAAGTGTGTCTGAGTACTTGGTCTGCTCTCAAGCGAATCCAATCTTTACGGGCCTGCTTCACCGATGCTTCAACGTGTCTTTTTGACAATCTTCGCGACACGCTCTCGTACTTGCTCTGAAGTACAACGGCGGTTGGGACTTGCTAGTCTGGGAAACGATCAAGTAAATTTGGTTTACAAAGTAATTCCTAAGATTATGTTTAGTTTTGGTGGACAAGGTTCAATGCACACTCTTTTGAACTGAAGTAAGCTCCATTGTAGACTGTTCCAAATGATTATGTTCTTATTACATCGGACTATCTTGTGGTTGTGGTCTAAAATGTTCGCAAAAAATCAGTCGTGCAGTGGACGTTTTTGGTATGGGTCGTTGAAAATGTGTTCACGGAAACCAGGTTTAGTTCTTTCGGATGATAAGACAGTCAGCCATGTATGCACTGAATCGGCATCACCTCACGATTTCCGTAAGCTGATACGACCACCAAATGGCTGATTCTAGGACTTCAGTAATCTCGGTTTTCCACTCATCCTCCCTAATTCAACTCGACTCATCACTCCACCTTTCATACTTTAGTTGATTATTTGCAGTTTTTGTCGCTTTCAATGGAGCTGAGAAATGGCTGAGAAATAACTACTGAAGTAATGACTCACACTGGTCAAGGAGCATTTAGACCACTCAGACAACAAAGATGAGAACAGTAAGTAATTCTGCTTTCTCGTGTTATTTGTCATTAAACTGACGCCGCGTGACAGATTTCGTCTGTGTTTATAATAACTTGGCAGAGACAACCTGAATGAGCATTACACTGATAAGTCTTCGCGTTACGAGATGAGGGTCTTATCTTCTGGACCACCGCATTCATAGGCATCACTCGTGACAGCGAAATTGATATGTAACTGGTTTCATATCCACTTAGTAAGGATGTAAGCAGTTCATCTCGGATAGCCAAACTGCACTGGTTACAGTTACAAGGTTCCGAGCTCATGTAGACAGTGTCTGATTCTCATCCTTGAGTGGATACTTCACGGAATAGAAGGTCCATGCAAAAACCGAGACTGAAATAACTGGTGGCTTAAAGGAAGGTAACTTTAGCCCGTAATAAATAAGGACTCCGGTCCCACTCCCACTGTGACGGGTTCTACTTTAGGAGCGCAAACGGGGGCGATGCAGGTCGTGGAATGTCGGGTTTAAAGTGAACCGCCATAAACACTTGCAAGATCTTGCGGCCCTCA
Source organism: Paragonimus westermani (assembly GCA_008508345.1). Lineage (NCBI taxonomy): Eukaryota > Metazoa > Platyhelminthes > Trematoda > Plagiorchiida > Troglotrematidae > Paragonimus > Paragonimus westermani. The sequence continues at coordinate 73,747 of QNGE01001824.1, forward strand.
CCATTACACAGTATCAGTCCAAGGTGGGCTGTGTTCACCTGCACCAACGCAATAACGCCGCGGCTAATAAACAAGATTCTTCACTTCAGGTTGTATGGTGAACCGCGACAAGTCCGACCAATAGTAGTGGACTGTTCACACAAACTGATCTGTACAAGCTAAGTGCTACAAAACACCTTGTTCGATGTTGGTCTGGAGTGCATATCTTCTTGCGACCTCGGTGGATTAAATAAGGGCAATCTAAAGCCTCGGACTTCACAAACCATACTTATATACATGCATGCCAAACCAGAATGCCGAACTGGATCTGTCTGGATTGCCGCGACAGGAAAACTGAACATTCGATCATTCGCTGCCGTTTAATTTTTCCCATTATACGACTTTTTAACTTACAAGCGCCCACACTAACTATTTCGGTTTGAATTTACTTTAAGTACTAGACATCTGGAGTAGGTAACTGAATAGCAGTACAGTGCACGACTATTAACCATATAAGTAGGTTAGTATGACCAAGCTGACTGCAGTAAAGTTGCGTTTCAGAAACACACTATAATAGGCAGTTCGATCTTTTGGCTTTAGTGTGATGTTACGCTTAGCTGGTATTGCATTTTACCAGAATTTTCACATTAGATAAGATAATTCGTTTACCGATCTCATGCTATTCATATAGGTCATGCTTAACGAGAAAATCAGTGGATATATCAAATGCATCCTATCGCGAATCATTTACCTTTTCCATTCTGACCTCGTCGTACGTTTGAAGGTCACACCAGGGCGTTTTTTGATACCGGCTGTACAAAGGAGTGCACAATCGCAGAGTGCCAGTTTCTTCCGATTTTGGCATGCATACATTCCCAAATCGTGAATACGCTACAAAGACGGTGTTGATCAATCTGACACCGAACGGAAATCGGCATTTTCATGTAAGACACAAGTCACGTGGCTTATTGTTGGCTAATAAATCACATACTGGTTACATAAACCATAGTTTCATAAGCAACGATTCTAATTCCAAGAATTGTCACTGGGGAGATAGTTTTATCACAAAATGGACATTGATAGAAATGTGTATTACTGATGAGTAGTCGGGAATTTGGTTTATTTTCCAGTTGAACCTCACTCACATTTGATCACAGCTTTCGCATTCACACAGACTTTCCAGCCAGCCTTTTTCGAAAACAAGCAATAGCCTCGAGTCTCGCCTTGCAGGTTTAATGAGTTCAGTGATCTCGATCTGTCTCGGAAGTCCTAATCACGGGGTTATCGATTGGAGTTAACAGGACAGCTACTGTATCTCCTCTCGAAACGATTGGGCAATCTGATCACACAAGCTCACGAAGCGAGAGTGGTTGGGCGTTCAGATTTGATGATTCGGTCGTGTCTAATGTGAGGCCAACGAAGCAGTGGTCAACACGGTTGCCTCATGAGAAACGTGACCGGAGTTCACCTCCCGGCGGAGGTCTAATGAAAGCGAAACTAGAGTTTAGTGCTTGTTTTCGAAAGAGGCTGGCTGGAAAGTCTATCTGAATGCGAGGGCTGCGATCAAATATGAGTGATGTTCAACTGGAAAAGAAATGTGAATGTTGATAAGGGAACAAATCTCAGACTAGTTGTTGGAGATATCCTTCACTGTGCCTAACAAGACATTTATGACCTCACTAGGAATTAGGCAAGGGACATTGTTGTATTTAGGCTAGCAATCCAGTTTTCTGGCAAATGGTCCAAATCCGTTCAAGCTACTTGATCCCAGTGTAGTTATCTGGGTATGAAAATATATGCATTTTTTTGTACACGACTGTCTGTACTAAGAAATGTGCAGCCCACACGAACTTGTAAATCGATGAATGCGCGTCGGGTAAAGTTAACGCACTCTGTGGTAACTGAGTGAACAAAAACATTCGCATACAGTGGACACGTGATGGAACGACGTTAGCTGACGGTATTGATCGTAACGTTTCACAAACATACTACTAATTACGTTCCAGTAGTCTCTTTGAGAGGACAATGAGTAAGGCATCATATCAATCAAAGAAGTGACTAAAAATTTCCTGCAATGATAATGGTTGAAAGATTCTGGTTGATACATTTTAAACATGGCACAACCGACTGCAATTTTTCCACTCTCAGATACCTTTTAGTCATCTCATTTCCTAATCAAACCTTGTCAGAGTTAACGAATTCGGTTATTTCAACTTGATCAAGAAACCTTGAAATTGAGCCTAAGGATTTATGTTAAAACACTTGGTGTCGTCTCTTGGGGAGATCGGACAATCTGAGCAATATTCTAGAACGAATGTAACTGAGCTCCTGCACATCCTAATTCGGTGGTGCCTGGCGTGCCGTTAATAGTACAGTGGTCAAAAATGTTGTCTGACGACAGCGTACGCATAGCGTTCAAGTTTGTGCCATGGCAAGGATATGCACAAGTAACGTGTTCTAACAAGAACAGGACTCGAAACCAGCATCTTTTTTCGGAGCAAGTCTGCCAAAAATCAACGGGAATGAGAAAGCTGAAACCAGTGGTGAGTGATCTCAACTGATATTAACTGACACTGTGAAAAACCAGTTAACCCGATTCACGGGATCGTCATTTGAGCCCTGTCGATCTGTTTCTGCATATGATTGTGGGAATCGCTGAAGAGAATTTGTGGCCAGAAGTGCCACTAAGAAGATTGTACCCAGTTTTTACTAATTTACTCAGAAATAATGCAGTCAAAATTTAGATAATTTTTCGTGAGTTTACAAAAATGGGAACCAGCAACGGTATTATAGGCTAGATTCAGAAGTGAATGACTCAATCTTGGCGGCCAACACATCTTTGGTTGGGAGAAAACGCAGTTGAGCAACACAAGGTCTTAACCCTGTCAGCATGGAATTACAAGTCACACAGAACCAGCGTTATCGATTGCTTGACAGATGTTTTCACGGCAACATCAATTAAATGTAGAAAATGGGTTGCACAGAATGAAATCAACGGTTTCTTCGGTTCGTTGAGATGGCAGGCATTAACAAATAGGTAGCAGCTCATTGTGCATAAGAAAGTTTATTCATGTGCACCCAGTTGCCCTGATAATTGTTATGCAACGTATTATGCAACGTGGAGTGCTGTCACACGGTGGTCATTGAAATTGCGCATATATAGGCCCGTTGACTGCAGCGTGTGCCCGGCGAAATATGGCTGACAGCTGCATAACACAGAAGCTCCCGTTAAACTGTCTGTCCCGAAAAATCCAACCTTATACCAGTATGAGTACAGGTATGATTGAAAATGGTGGCCATTATTTATCGCCATTTTTCCTTCTGAACAGTCCAGGTTACTAATCCGCACTCAAACCACGCCAAAAAATAGTTCTGCTAATTGTCTTAGAAATCAGGATGATTCACAGCACTTGTTGCGCACGCTCCCAGTAACAGAATGTCACCAAAAATGAATTTCCTACGGTGCTCCTCAGCACTGTTGCAAAACTATGCGAACTTAGTAGGCAGAACAAGCAAAACAGTTTGATGTTGCCGTGTGTATTTCATTAAATATCGTTTACTCAACCCTTGATACATACTGATCACTGATCCAGTCAATAGTTTTCACTCATCTGTAAGTGACACTGAATCAACAATCCGATTCAACGCAACTCATCCAACTCAGTAGGGTCGGTCTACAGTCATTGGAACAGTAGGACCGTGAACGAAGTGTCGAGGTCAACCACATGGCCTGTTGCGATTAGGGGTTTGGCGATCGAAAACACCGGATTTCTGTTCTGGTGTTGGTGTGCTGACCCGTCTTGAAACATTGTTTGCACTAACCACTTGGGAATGTGCTCCGCCTTCCTCTGTCGTAAATTTCGGTCCGCTTTACCAATGTATGAATCACCGCAACTGCAGGTGAACTGGTAGATAACGTGATCATTTTATGACAGTTTAACTCAGCCAAACAAACAATGTTTCAAGGCGGATCAGCATACCGTCACTCGAACAGTAAACGATCGGATGAACTGGAGAAAGCACGTTGGGAGGAGGTCACGATTGTATTTCCAAAGAATGAACTGCAGACCTATAACTTCCAATAGTATAGGGTTGTGACAGTTCACTCTGTGCACGGATTGTATTTTGGGTAATTGTCAGGAGAGGGTTGATCGCTTTTAGTCACATTCTGAACTACTGAAGCTATACGAACTTGCTATGAGTTAATTGACGCCCAACATGCAACGGTTATCAGTTTCGGTGCCGAACAAACGAATGGAAGTACTTCGTAGACATGAGTAACAAATGATGATTGGACGGCTGATATTCATAGCACAGTGTATACGAAGCGTTTACCAAGATGCCCGTAGCAAAAACGAACTGCTTTTTGCGAAGTGAGCACGTACTCAGCTAGCACACCCGTACAAGTGTAGCAGGTTTATGCAAGGCTAGTGTAAGCAGGATAGGATGTTTTATGGATCTGCACTGACCTAACGCTGCTAGAAAACCGGAGCACCTTTTACGCAAAATTGTAAGATCACCAACTGACTACCAGTCGTGCTCATATACGGTTGTCCTATGCAACAAGGACCGAGCCGCTACAGCCACTATTTGCTTGAGCTTGTGAAGCCATATTATGAACGGGGAAAATTGTAGAGATCGTCCCAATATTGATCAACTATCAAAATTTCATTCTTACTTTGATTGGGTAACCCCTGGGTGACGAGACATCAGATAAACCGTATGTCTGTTTGAAACAATTGGTTCCCTCGATCAGTTCGAGTAAAGCAGATAGAACATGAAAACTGGTAGATGCAAGCAAGTTGTATTGACCCATCAGTACCAAACTTACAATAACACGGGTGGGCTTTTTTTAAAACAATCGATTTGAGGGGTGGAAAATCATTAAGAGAGTTAGGAAAAGACATCAAGTCCATGGAAGAGTCAGGTTCACGAACAGTTGTTTCTGAACACAGGGAGCTGGCTTGAGTCGACTAATTGCAACTGATTCAGCGAACCGTAAGCATCTCGGGTTGGAATCGCGCAACAGGATTTTGAATGCACAAGATGAATCAGTAGCATGACCGGTGGTCAAGACGTGTCTAGCGACTGAGGAAACTGGCTGTTTATGCGTTTCAGAAACTGCAATTCTCCGGTAACACGGACTTCTGTACCCATTTAGGTAGATGTTCCCTCAATTTGGAGATCAAGCATCTCTCAGTTCTGCCTATGTAACTTTCTCTACAGTTACATACAAATTGGTAAACACAATGTGAAGTGGTACCGATAGGCTGATCTCCTTTGGTTGAAGGCACTGATAGTTTCTGAGTCCGAGCGATTACATGGAGTTCAGCTGCATTAAATGTTCGTTTAATTGAATTTCTTAATCGCTGTGCTGTTTGCTGCATGACATAATCACCCCTAAAAGGTAGCTATATGTAGACTCTCCTTTTCTCTACAGTGACCACCTTTTCGGATGGTAATTTTTGTCTACTGTGCCTATCTATGAAACTTCTGGGGTAAGCATTTGACTGTAGGACAGAAGTAATCAGATCTAGTTCCTCCACGAGGCTGTCGGGCGTACAAATTCGCCTTGCTCGTGTGAAGAGAGTATTTACTAGTGCTCGTTTGTGTTATATCGGTGTGAAGTTGCTAAAGTTTAGGCATTGACCTGACCATGTGGGTTTCCTATACACGGTTCTTCTAACCGAGCCATCTTCCAGACGACTTATCAGGATATCTAGAAATGGCAGGCAGTTGCCGACCTCAACCGATCTGTTAATTCTACGCTTACCCCGAGTAGTCGCAATTTGCTGTTAGAGCCTTCTCATCAGTTTTATACTATTCTGTTAATTTTCTCTTGGGCTATTACAGTGTGAACCACAAATCAATAGTAGTTTGCAGAAATCGCTTGATCTCTGCTTTATTAAACTAGTTGTAGACTTTAAGTGCATCTTAATCTGACCGAACTCCATTTACCCAGTTCAATCTGTAATTCATGCTGGACAAATGACCGTTAATATTGGTGCAATATCCAAACGATCTCACTCTCACATGCTTCCAATGCATTCCGGTTGGTACCTTAGAATGACCTTAGAACTGTGATATCAAGTATCGGGAACACTGAAAGTGATACACGGAACATAGCTTTGTGGCTAAAGTGATTACGATGACATATGAGCCCCTCAAACAGTATAGCTTAAACTGTATATGAACATAGCAAGCCAAACATCGAGATAGTCAGATCATTAGTTTGATATCAACACGATACAGGTGGTGAATGCCACATATATGACAAACTTAATCGAAACACACGGGAGCAGTGGTTTGGTGGTTGACCAGTAAACAATCTATCAAAATCAGTTCGCATTTCAGGATAAAAGTGGACTACTGTAAGAGTGGTTCTTCACGAGAAGTATGGAAAACGAACAACATGCTCGAGTGAACAATTCTGTTCTTTTTCGGAATGGATACAATACGCAGAGAAGCGCTGTCGGTTTCCCTGTAACAGCGAAATCAGAACTATGGCTGGTTAAAATGTAGTACCACCTTCAACACAGTTAAAGCAATAGGAGAAACTAACAAATGGTGAACAAGAACTTTGTTCGAAATAGTATCATTATTCGCTTCCTGTTGGTATACTGTGAGTTACTGATGTTTGAAGGGGGAGGGAAAGTTTTCGTAGGCAAGTCATAAAAAAGAGAAGGTTTTTGGTGCTCCACCTGTGCACCTATAAAAACAAATTGTTTTAGAAAGTCGGAATAAAATGGCATCAAATCTGTAATCAGATTCTTTACCAAGTATGTGGTAGTTGCAAGAATGATAGAATGATCACTAGAAAACTGTCATCCCATATTTTTGCGTGTTCGAGCTAACAGTAGTGTAAACATATGATGAGTTTGCAGAAACAACAGCACGTTGAACAGATATAGGTGCGGGTGTTAAAAACAGACTAGGGTAATCTGTGAGATAAATTATTGTAAATTATACCTATGATAACTTAGTGGAACCTGATCAAATAATTAGACATCATTATACTGAGATAAACACTTGAGAGAAAACAGATTTAGGAAAGCAAAACAACTACCACCGTTAGTGCAATACCTTGCAATATCCACTCAACATTGTCTTCTCAGTTTAGTAGACGCCAGACAGTCCGTTTGTGTCCCTTTGTTTACAACGATGTTTTCAATTGCATCAGGAAGAAGGCATTATCTTTTTCGCTCAAAAGGTACAATATTGAACCATTTCCTATAATGTTATTAAACAATTAATTTTTGAGTCGACTCTGCTTGAAATGATAGAATGATCAAGCGTCTCTCTGTTTCATAACAAATTCTGAATTCTGAGTGGTGAAAATCTACTCGATTCACCGCTTATCCAAACCCCGACACAACAGAAGATCCGACAAATGGCCAATACAAATATCGCGTTAAATATACAACATCAGGCTTTGATGAACGGTCTCAGTGTTGTGCCTTCGGTTATTCGCCAAGTCATCTATTCCGTATTCAACCAATTAACATATAGTTTGTGACCTTGCATGTGCTAATGCGATCAGCCAATGACAGACTGTGATTTTTCTAATACTGTTGTACATCCATAAAATCGGCGTCACAACTCACGAGTAACAACTGCTTACTGCTACAAGTACTAGGTCTTCTCCTCATTACTTGCGTGGGAGGTTTCAACTCAAGCACGATTTCTGGGGTTATTCGAAGTCCCCAATTCCGAGTACCACAAATTCTTACCCCATTTTCCCCTGTGCGGATGACGTCACTTTTAACGTTTAGTGTGAAGCGGTATGCTCCTCCCTTGCACTGTTGTAGGACTTTACTGAACTGGATGGCACGCTTTTTACCTATGTGTTAATATTTCACTATGCCTTCATAAAATGGAAACCCACACACAGTCCACTAATGATTGTAAACAAAATCACTTCTGTCTCCAAATCCGCTAAATATTTGGCTGTTAAACTGAGTCGTAAGCTGATGTGGCATCTTCTTGTCAAAGCTAAAGACCTCAAGTTTTTGTTGCATTTCTGACGTCTTGTTGAAAAACGTACGTCCCCATCCTCCGTTTTTCGAATATGTTTGTATTACCCCTTTGGTTACATTGTTTTCCGGCATTTCTTCTGGACTTCCAACCAACGACTTTAAACTTCATTCTAACCCTATGAAACCGTTGAACAACTGTAGTGATAGTCTTCGACCCAGTCTCGTCGAATTCATTGTGTTTCAAAATTTTCGTTAATGTACATTGAATGCTTTCAAAATTTTGATCAGTTCATAATATCCATTTCTTTCTAAGTTCAAACCCACGTACTCGACAAAGGTCGGTTTCAACTGTATGGCCACGTATATGCCTACAATTATTCTACCATCATTTAGTACTACCACTAATTTTGAGGGTTTTTCAACGAACTCGAAATGATGTTAAACTGGCAAATTTTCTAAGGATGTCTATTGAAAACTTTACTGCAGAAATCCCGATTATTCGCCAACCGAGACGCATAAAGTAATTTCCTGAATTGTCTGGACGTGGAAGGTACGGAAGTGAACGCAGCGCTTACTTAATTTTGGAACGGAATTTAGATGTTACGAACGCAAAATATTTGGGTCTTCGGTGAAAGGGTAATTAATGTGAAATGGTCTACTGAAATAGAAGCCTGTTTGATCTAACGCTATTTGGTTGTGCAGAGCATCGTAGTAAGGGTGGAAATTACACGCGCACAGAACTATGCTTATGGAAATTCCAAACCCATTGAATTCAGTGCAATTCACGTTGGTCTCTTACAGACGATGCTTTAATTTGGTTTACCTACGTATATTACACAGGTCAGTGGACATTTGACATGTGTGATTCAAAAATGGTCCGAACACACACCAAAACCTTCTTACGTGGAAACACCAGTGAAACTGATGAACGAACCACATGCCACGAGTGATGCGCAAGTGACCTTGATACTTGATTACTGTTCGGCGATAAGGTGATAAGGACATTGTTCCCATTCACCGACAGATATCTTTACACGCTGGCAAGGTTGGCCTCGGTGGCTTTTAAATATTGGTTAAAAAATGCGACAAAATCAACTAGAGGCAGTGATAGGTATAAAACCTTGCTTTTCACACATCTCGAAATGAAGGCAATTGCTGAAGGGAGGTTACAAAATGAAATAATCCTTGCTGTATGTCATAATCGTCACATCATATCTGAACTGGTTAAGTTTGCCTAGAGATTATTGGACAGACCCTAAATTTAGACAACTGCAAGCATATTCGAGACTGCTATTTCATGTTTGTAAACACGAGTCGAGTAACGAACCCACTCGTTATTTCATAAGATGCAGATAACGGGTTAGCACGGTTTCACCTTCAGTAAATCTGTTCACAAATTTCTCCGTGTTTCATGTCAAAACGGATCTCCCCACCGTTAACGGAACCTAACAATCAATGTGTCTATGTTCGCTCAGAAAAGACAAAAACATACGTACAACATACATGCAATGGGAATATATGCCATCTTTATAATGTACTGTTAGGTACAATGCGAAAAATTTCACTGGTCCATGGATTAACTATAAGTGTAGTAGCTGGCGTAACGATGATCCCCAGTAGTACTTCGTTATTCTGACTGTGGAGCTTGTCGCTGGAGTTGTACTATACACCAGGGATGCAAAACAACGATAATTCTGCCGGTGCCCTTTCAGCAACGTTGATATCATTGTGGTTATTAACGATATACTTGAAAAGGTGGTCAATAACTTCTCCTAATCAGAGTTCAGTCAACACTGTGAGATCATATCCATGTAAAGGTTTAGTTGTGCTAAAATCAGAGCGCACGCTGCCTGATTGAATTTACCCTGACCCATGGAAAACAAAGCGTTTTCAATGTAATCTCAAGGGTGTTGTTACATGAGTGAATGCGAGTCAACAGTGTCGAGTGAATCCTGATAATCATACGAAAGGAGTACGTAGAAAAGTGCGTTTCCACTGACCGATATAAGCCTCTGCCAAAAGTAACGAGAAACTTCTCTATGATCCCACGACGTTCTCAAGTCCACTCACCGAAGAACGGGAGGCAATAATGTCAAGACAAACAGACTGACGATGAGTTTAAATAGCTTGAATGAAAGAAGTTGTGCTGCGTAATTATCATCAAAGTTGAGCACATCAGCTTCAGTTTGACAGCCCATTATTCTTTTTGTCTGGCTTACTTATACTATCGATATCAACAGCAAGTGAGTACCCCGTCTATTCTTCGACTATGAGCGTTGCACGATTAGCTTAACTCTGAAAAAATGTTGCTGTGGTGTCTCCTTCAAGAAACTGCTAGTGATACGTCTTTTTGATATACAGATTGGGAATAACACAACGTTTCGAGCAAGTTGTAATACTCTACGTTTCAACCACCTCGGGTGGCCTTCCTCAGGAGTGTTGTAATCGAAATCACCTTGACAGAGGAACCGTCTTTTTCATTGCAAACGTGGCGATCACCTACGAGCGATGTTCACGCTGGATTAGTTAGTCCCATAATGTACTTCTTAGTTGGGGGACGCAAGTGTTAGACGCTGCGCATCTCTAACACACCCGATATATCATCAGCCGTTATTTAAAACATAACCCGGTTTAAACTTGTGACAGATGTTCACGCCGCAAGGGATCACTAATTTCCTAGAGGCATCCGTATGCATCCAACTTAAGTGTACACAGAAAGGATAGATTTTCACATGGATGGAAGCAACCGTTATTTAGTCCCATGTTAGTCTCACCGAAGTGATCGGACCATACGCCGTCTCAAATGGTGTACATCGCACCACACGCGGGCCCACTCACATCAGTTGTTCCAATGTAGAAGAACATTTGCAGTATACATGCAGTATATATATACAGTATATATACAGTATATATATAATATATACATAGAGTACACATTTGCACTATAGTTGGTCAATGCTGGTCGGATCAAAGGTAGGATAAGAGGAATATGTAACCCCTTCTAACTTCCAAGCTCATAAAATCACAAATACATATGCAACTGACTACAGATCTCCCTTCTCCGACACGAATTATTATAGCCTTGGTTTTTATGGTAGATTAGAACTATCCCTCCTCGTTCGTACACGTTACGCCCCTCCTTTTCTGCCAGTCGATAGCTGATTTCCAAACAATTTTATAAAATTAAGGGGACATTTCTTTGATCGGGTAGGAAACATATCAGTCATGGATATTTTGCATGGTGGCAACTGAGACAGGTTGCGAACGGGACTGACAAGCAGTGAATGTGTTTCAAGCAACCGTATAGATACAGCGTAGTTACAACACATGAAGGATTGTTCGGGTTCTTCGATAAAATGAACCATAGAAAGGAAATAAACATTACGCAACCGGAGGTCGAGAAATTAGAAGAATCCTCACTTACCACGGCGAATCAGACAGAAAGAGTTTAACATTGTCTCCATGTGTTGGTTTTTTCAGGATAGGTCCAATCCACAATACTGACGGGTTATGCTGTTTACGTGCGCGCTGGACGTCCACAGTGTTTCGAAAAATCGATTGTCATAGGCTGTGTGACGTTGGTAGTCATCCGACATATAGTCATTAACTGGGTCCATGAAAATTTGTCGCAGGATCATTCATTTCAGTAACCCGGCAACTCCAGCGATTAGATAACAGGTGTACAACCATGCCCTATCGAGGTGACACGAACCTAAGATCACATAAATACCCATTCAGCCAGACCAAATTTTTCCACTATGGTTTAATCGTTTAACAAAGATTTGTCCTCACTCATTTATAAAAGTCACAAAGCAGCATATTGGTTTGAGAGCGTTAGTAACTAACTTAAACAAGGACCGTCAGCTGAAAACAAGTAGTTTGCAAGCAGATATCACCAATCGCTCAACGTAAGACACAACGAAGAAGACTGTTTCACAGAATATCAGAATGTTCGAGGTTTGACTAAATTTCTAACCGTCAAAAGTTATGAATGATGAGATGTTCGCGATGTTGACTCGAACGTGCTCGGTGGTTTCCTGATTTAACCGATGTTCTGTATCTAGTCACTTCAGCAAGCGGGTTACTAGAACAGACAGACAAGTACGATAAGCAGTAACTGTTAACATTTTTCATATGGTTTGCCTAGCACACCTCTTGTAATCTGTCCACCTCAATTTAAAAAAAACTTTCAGAGCGAGTGAAGAAAAACGACCGGAAATATAACGGCCGGTATGCTTCCATGCGAAGCAAGAATGAATACTAATCACAAAGATCGTAGTGGCTACGTCATCTCTTTATCAGTGGGTCTATTCAATGATCACGGAATAATTTTCATAACTAATAGTTATTAATTAGTCGTTCAGATTTTCGTTTGAAAACGAAAAGGGCCATGCCGGTTTTGTTAACTAAGAAAGCGGTATTAAATGCGTAGGATAGAGAATTTTTCGGATATTTATCGGTAATCTCTAATTAGATTATCCAAAGTGTTTACAAAACAAGAAAGGCTAACTAAACCTGGTCTATCACATAGTGAATATGAGAAATGTGATTCACATGATGAAATAGTTGGAAAGGCGTAACATGACTGGAGTGATCTGCAGAGTTTTGATGCACCAACAGACGATTATTTGCGAGAAAGACTCCCGAGTTCAGAATCTTTAATAGATTCAACTGACGGTGAGTTCAACACTAATCCGTGCGCATAATTCAGTGTGCGCTGGGAGACACAAATGGAAAGGTGTTTTTCGGTGTTCGATCAGCACAGCTCGCGAGTAACACCGTTAGTGTGTACAACCGGGCAGATTCGGTTAGCACAGGCTAATGAGCTCAGGCCTAACAAAGAGAGGGCATGACCAGTGTTCAGACTTCGTTACACTCCTGCACGCGCGTCTTCGTTTCCCCGTCTAGTCCAACGTGATGGTCTTTGTTGAACAGCTTTCAATCTTCACTAGGTCGATTTTCCTGACAGCTCTCTCTGTATGTGACACTGCACTGCCTCGGTAAACAACATACTCGAGAAAGGTCAGATTTGGGCGGAAGGTAAATGCTGCGATCAGTAGGAAATCTCTTGAAGAGGTTGATGATCTTGTTGTACGACGAAATAAACGGCAGTTCAGGGCTTTATTAATCGATCGTGGCATTCTCATTTTGACATATATGGTCTTCCTGGATGGCCGTACTGTCAGTAAATGCTCAAGTCCTAAGCACTTTTAGTTAAAATTAGTTTATCCCAAAAGACCACCTTGCCACCTCTAACTGATCAGACGGCTGATCGCTTATGAAGTGACTCAGCATCACCTAGTGTTACAGGACTTTTAAGGCAGTCGTTGAATCGTCAACCTTAACTGTTTCATAGTATAGTTTACAGATTGAAGTTTCGTGAAGAAATCGATAGTCTACTGTTCGCCTTCAACCCGATCGACAGTTCTTGAAGTTTACTAGTCAGCAGACGAACCTCGATCTAATTTTGCTGAATAGGGTGGTGTTCAGAAAAATGTCGTAGACGAACAGCACTCATAAGTTAGCAATAACAGCCATAGCATTTTATTTCACTCTACTTGCGAACATGGATATTCGGAAAGTGCATACGTGAAGGTGGAGGGAATTTCAAAAGCAAACCGTGTTCGTTCCATCTCAGACAGTTAACGTGTTGGAATTAATACTGACTATTATGTTTTTCAAAAGTATCGCTTCCTACTGCCAAACCGATGCAAACTAAGTCAGCTAAATTGGTTTATTAATGATAAATTGTGGATTCTGTGAATTATAGTTTGAAAATGATTCACATTTGATAGCGGCTTTCGCATTCCGGTGCATATTCTGACAGTGAGCAGGATATTGAACCTCGGGTCTGTGATTTTATAATGAGACCGAGTTGATCACTGTCCCAGTGATGTCACCTTAGGCATCACCAGATCTTGCACCTAAAGGACTGGAAATATTCTCATGTGTATACATTCAACACTCTCATATGCTACACTCCTGTAAAATTGATATACTTACTGAATCTTGTACCTGTTGTAACTAAGTGTCATGTAAGCAGCATCGTAGTTAACACAACAAAGGATTGATGGAATAAATTTGGTCGACCAATTCCCTAATGTTCATTGCCTTGCTATTTTTGAAAGCACCCCAACTCAATCCCTCCACCCCTTATGAACTTCGTAACTGACTGTTAAGCATTCCATTCAGTTTTGGCCGTAAGCTTTCCATTTTTTATATTATACTGCAGATACGTCTATGCTTTTCAGGTATACATCTGGACGAACCTTTAGGTGAACTTATCCCTTTAAATTCTTGCTAACCTGCTATCTCTGTTTGCACTAGCTAAAAGCATGTCAGTTGTGAAAATGTCAAACGATCCACACCTGAGGTGCGGTCAATTCGGTGCATCTCTCAGTACAGTACCACTCACTAGATACCTCTAATGATTAATCAGTGTTCAGGTTACTTCATCACCTCTAGAGAAGGAGTAGTAACTGACCTGTAAATATAACTAGTTAACTCCCAGCTCAGAACTTATCACACACATGTGAAGCGTATCATCTATCACGTATGTTAAACAGTTACATTTCATCCCTTGGGGGGTTTGGTCCGCGTCACCTGAACATCAGTCAACTCTGAGTGCAGTGTTTGCGCCAAACTAAAACTTTCCACAAATCTCTTTCGAATAGACCAGCAATTGGGGTATAGTTTTTATTACAACTAGTCAAGAGTCAGACAAGTGTTTGGAATTTCAGGCAATTTTTGGCATATACTTAGTTTTCCTCAAGGTTACGGTGAATGGGCTGCCCTCCATAGAATAGAGACAACGTCTGAAGCAAACGTTGAACTTTTTTCAATGGTTCGTCCAGCAGCAGTAGGTGGGCGCATTTTGTATTTATAAATTTGCATCGAAATACTGGACACATTTTACAGGCCGAATGTTTTAACTGCAAGCTCATGTGCAAGCTTTTTTCTACTCTCTTCAGTTTTTAAATAGTGTTTTTTTCTTCATTGTTAACAGCAGTGGTGTTGATAGATTCCAGCGTGAACTGTTTGAAAAATCCTGCCGGGGCAGTCGATCCCCTGAATGATTTGGTGAATTCCATATAAAACAGTGGAACGGGTGGGTAACAGAGTCCAAATTTAAAATTTCCGAGCTCCTGGTATGGCTTCGTAGCTCAGCTGGTAGAGCGATTGCCGCGTTGATGCATCGTGTGTCTGTCGCTGGTTCGAATCCAGCTGAAGCCGTGACTTTTCACAGTTGGGTGTCACCTAAAAACGGTTTTGTTTAAATGCTCGAAAATTTGTGGCCACTTAAAACTGTTGCCTAATGTTGCGATGTTTCGTTAGACAGAATACTGGTGAAGAAATTCACGTCTTGCTAGCAGAAAGGTAGATATACAAAACTGTACGATCAGAGGTTATTCATCTTCTCAATTAGGTCATTAGTAGTGTTTTACACAGAACAGTTGGTTTGCCAGCGAATAATGACTAAACTGTTTCAATGAAATGTTTTAAAACTGTATAGTATCTCAAAACATGAAGTTAATATACGCGCTGGCACAAAAGCAGATTACGATAAAACTGTTTGGAACATGTACTTCTACAGTTTACCCAGGTTTAGCCATAAGATCCTTCAGAAGAAGAACCCATACAAAACAGACAAACGGTGTTAAATACTAGTCCCGTTCACTTTGACTGTATAAATCTATTTATTTTGAGCACAAAACGGTTGTTCGGAAACAATCGTTGAAAACTAATGACGAAGTATAACAGACCGAATTAGAACACTTCTTTTGAGACGAATGCTAAACGAGAAGCGAGAATATACAGAAATCACCTAAAAGTGAACAACTTGGTGTCAGTCACATATTGTTGCGTTGCTCAATGGCTCGAGAAGTCTTTCCAGACTCGCATAAAATTCACAAGAAGTCCAGTATGTAGACAACAGTTTTCCGTTATTTTAATTAGGCTGCTACGGTTAAACAAGACATGTGCTAATCACATTAGAAAACCAGAAATTTCAGGTTTATCAGTAGATATCATCGATGCGGTCTGATTACGGCCTGCTGGAGAAAGATGAGGTTAAACGAGAGATACGTGAGTGTGATGTACGTGATTTTATGAGAAACACGCTCGGCTGTGTTGAACGGTTCATATTTGTCCTGGTTACAAGTGGTTTTGGGCAAATCAAGAGTGGTGAAGTATTTTCACGAACCGTTTTGTGTACACTTTGATTGCACATTCTAGTGGCAATGGCCTCCGCGGTGGAATAAATATATGCTATATTTATATTATATATATACTGTACATACTATAAACTGCACAGCGCAATCGAGATTATCAAGCGCACGGAGACTGACTGTGAACTGGGTAAGAGAATGTTGTCGTGCTGTCAACGTCATTTTGGCTTCCGTTTGTATAAGTCGTGTGCATAGTTCACCCGGACTTTGGTTCATTTTTGTTCCTGTTGTCTTCTTTCACAGGACTATCGCCAGAACCACTATTTCAGGAGAACACTGTTCCTCCGTATCTGCACGTTCCCAAAAGTTGGTCTACGAGTGTAAAGGGTAATCAAGTAAAAATAACCAACTTGTACTTAATTATATATATATATGTATGCTACCTGGGCTGCAGACATTCTCATTATTATGTAAATATATATGTAAATATATACGCAGGGTTGTCCATTAAGGCACATCAGTGACACTAGGGCTGTATACGTGTGGTCAAAGTGTCGAGGTTGTGCACTACTTATGAACTCTGTAAATAGCAAAATCTGCGTCCAGTACTTCTCTCCTGAAGAGGGCCGATTGAAAGGCCTGCTCGAATGAAAAATCTGTGGCCAAACATCTTTGGTATGCATTAAGGCAAATGAAACATTGAAATCGAACATCGCATCGTTAGACCACTAGTTTACATTGTACTGGGGTTAGATTGGAGGGACATTCATGCTGCTAGAATTGAGCCGCTTTTGTGGCCACTGTGGTTGTAACTTTCTCTCAGTAGTCACAAGTTTTGTCAGCATGAACAGACTTTGGTTGGAAGTATAGTTCACAACTGTGCAGTGCGGTTCTAACCATTTCATCGATAGCCAACATGAGCTGGTAGGGTATGCTGATCTCACCGTGAGTGTTCGTCACCTTAACCTGCATGTCGTGGTGAAAATAATTCGATAATTGATTCTACGGAAATACTAGACAAGTGTCCATCCGATGTAATCGAGGATGGATGAAGTGCTCTTATCTTTTCGGTGATGAATTTGCCGGCACTATCAATAAATCTTACAGCTGTATGGCAAAACAGAAACAAATACTCAGAGAAGGATTTATCCGTTCCGTGTTGCACCATAGCGTCTAACCTTTAATGAACTCGACTAATGAGGATAAACGGTCGTATCACACAACTCACTCTACTGCTCAATAGCTAGACAGGAACGTATAGTTGAGCACCGACGTAACAGGGATGCACTATGGCATGAAACAGTTTTTTCACACAAGAAATTGGAATTGGCAACCATGGCGATTGTGACGTTCTTGGGTCAGTTTTACATACAAATGAGCGTTTTTGTTTGTTCTGGTGTTGAAGAATATACCCCCATGCGTTGGCTTTCCGAATAAATAATGCTTCCACTGTCCGCGTTCTTGCTTCAAAACATTGGTTTCATAGGGTAGTTTCATAGGTATGTCTTAGTTGTCACTTAATATGACAATTAAATCAGTTCGCTGCGATTTTTTATTTAAATACCTGTTTTTCTCCCCCTTTGGACGTTATTTTATACAGATTATAAACACTGAGCTGCTATCGGTAACATTCTATGGAAACATCTGTAAGTCAACAAGCAGATGGTATTGACTAATTCCATCGCGGGGAAGTTTGCTTAAACTGGTATCTCACTTTTGGGAAAGTTTTAAAAACATGTCCAGTTGAGAAGAAAAGCGGTCACGAACATTTTCACAGAAGAACAGAAAACAACATGTAGATGTGAAACACTGATTTCCCTTTATCCACTCAATGCAGAACAAAAACAGCACATATATCACGAGATGTTAACATTTCGATTTACTCTCATCGGCTAATTTTGCACGAAGACTGTAAGTTTATTGCAACTTCCATGAAGTGTGGATTTAACAAACCTGGAATCACACAGTCAACCGAGTCTGGTTGTTTGTTATTGTGTTGAAGAGCATACGCACCCGAATAAACAAACCTTACCATTTCCGCTTTCTTGGCTCACAATAGAAGTTGCCTGTGTTGGGGCAGCTAGCTTTGTTTTGGAGAGCGTAGTACTATAATGTATGCAGCTTGGTAACACTCGTGTAGTCAGAGGAAGCTTTGATCTTTCTGAAACGTTAGTTTAACTGGCTACACATTATTCGGGCAGTCAACTTGGGTCTGGTTAAATATATCAGTGATTTGGTAGAAAGTTTGTACAAGATGGAAATGGTTTCACAAAAGCTTTTCGATCCAGTGAGCATGAGTTGCTGCGGCCATACAGAAACAAAATTGACGAGTTGATTGCACTGTGAGCCCCATCCACTTATCCGAACGGTAATAGGTATCGGCTTACTTAGACAACACATATCTCTTCGTTGGCGTTTTCCCTAGTGTGATGTTGCGTAGGTCTGTCCATGAACTTACTAAACTGCAGCGAGATTGACTGAATATCTCGACGTTAAGCACTTACGTAAGTGGGCTGTTGCAGGAGTGCGCGAGAACAGAACTCCGTTTCTGTGTTTAATTTATGTCAACATTCACCTTCTCTCCTATCCATTGTCTATGTTGAAATGTTAAAGTTCGACGTAAAAACCATTGTGATTTATGATCACACATTGTCGAAAATATTGGCGTCCTCCGTTGAAAGGTGTCAAAATGTATGACCAAAAGTTGAACTACTATTGTGAGCCAAGAACACGGTTGACCAAAGAACTGTTCATTCAGGAAACCAATACATGGTCTACGTGCTTCAATATGACTACAGGTCAAAACACTCATCTACATACGATACTGGTCTCAGAACGGCACGGTTGCCATGGTCGCCAATGCCCAGTTCCTCCATGTAGCTAGAAACATTCCATGCGATGTTGCACTCCATTGCTTCTTCTTGTGTTTTTCTCGCGGCTAGTCCGATGTCAAAACCTATGCTCCAGCCTTACTACTGGTTAGTAGTGCTGTGAGTGATACGGTGCGATCGGTCGTCCTCACTGCACTAGGACATTTTTACATTCGGTTGTAAAAAAAATTGTCATAAAAAGATCGTTTACTGGTGGAACAACTGAGAATTTTTAAATGCGTTTGGTTTCATCAAGATGGCACAGCATCAGATAATGCAATATGTGTACGAGAATATCTGCATGAAACATTCAGCCGACAACGGATCTATCGTGGTGTCCCCCGGGGCGACAGATATTACTCCATAAGGCACGCACACAAACACTGGAAGACTTCATAATGTCCATTATCACGGAATGCAATGCAATCTCTGAGATTACTTTGCAGCGTGTGCCGTCATCGCGCTCAAGGAGAATGCTTTTGTGTAAGCAAAAGCATTTATGATGTTCAACTTGAAAAGTATTTGATCTGTGTACCAATGTTTTTTCTCGTTACATGGCAGCAACGTGGATCTGACAGTAGAACAACAAAACCCTCGAAGTAACTGACAGATCCGTTCCGATTTGTGCGCGGAATCTGAGTGGCTGTACAGCGAATGAATTTTGTGGTCGCCATCTCAACTTCTCATGTGTCAAGTCGCCCATGTCACTTTCAGCGTCCCAGCCTGTTGATTCGCGCTCACACATGCACCGGTACGGAACCCCTCTTCTACATCCGAACGCAATCACTCGAGTAATTGCCAATCACACAGCCAATTGGAATGCCCCGAATGGTTGTGAAGTGGTACGATCCGAGCACGGTCATGCACGACGTGATGGTTCAGGATCAGAGCGAAAAACAACAGCGCAACTGCACAGCACAAGGCGCCACTGCATTACGCTTGTACACCACTCTGCTGCAGACCAGTTCCCACTGTGCAGTCGGTTGATGTACTTTTATCCATTCGCCTGCCTATTTGTCCTACTAGGCTTTGGTGCTCCGGTTATATTGGATCAGTAGGTTTCTGCTTTCTGATTGGTTGACTGCTTGACTGGTCATATTTATTTTTAACGACTTGCGGTTTAGTCCCCTACCAAGTGGCGGAAACACAGAGTGCGTTCTCAAGCTTCTTGTTCCGTATGGCTGGAAGGGTTATAACATAATCCCAGTAGTACAAGTTGATAACATTGATTTAGCTTTTCGATGATTGTTTTTGAGATATCCAAATTGACCACTACTCACATTTGATCACAGCCTTCGAATTCAGGTAGATTTACTACCCAGCCTCTTTCGAAAACAAGCACTAGACTCGAGTTTCGATCTCATTAGAGCTCCTCAGTAGTGCACATCCTTGCCAGGGCTGGGATTTCAACTCCGGCCACGATTTGGATGAAGCAACCGTGTTAACCACTGTACCACTGACCTCACATTAGGCACGACCGAATTATCAAATCTGAACGATCAACCAGTCTCGCTTGTGAGCAATGATCCGGTTGCCCGATCGTCTCGAGAGGAGACACAGTAATTGTCCTGTTAACTCCAATCGATAACCACGCGATTAGGACTTCCGAGACAGGTCGAGATCACAGAACTCATTAAACCTGCAAGGCGATATTTTAGAT
>QNGE01001824.1:95046-123193 GCA_008508345.1 Paragonimus westermani
CGACCTTCATTGTCCGTCGTTTGGCGAGAAAATTACCGTGATAGCACGATCCGTTATAGAAATATCATATTTTATACTTCGTCCAGTTACACTCATTGATGCATGCTGGTTCCCAACCCAGCGTTACCTTTCAAACGCCGAGACGCTTACAGAGACCGCGGTGGCCGAAACACTACAACAGAATCCAGCGGCTTCAGGCGCTTCCACATTACTGCGCCCGCCAATCCTACCGTGATTGCAACGTTGTGTTTAGGCCGTTTACTAACCGGATTCGGTCAAGTGGCCTGAATTTGTCAAGCACTGCTTCTTGGACTCCGGAGTCCTTTTTTTCTGGGTTCACACCTAATGGATGATCGCTAACATATGCTCTTCGTTAGGAAAGCCTTACGGAGAAGTATGAATGCAGCTACACGTTTTTACGTATTTAAGTCTTTCTGTCATGATTGCTTAAATCAGCCTCTGGGTTAATCGCGGTCGTGTTACTGTGGTATGTATAAAATGCACCTGACTTATTTATTTTAACCGATACTGTATAAAGAACCGAAAGCCATCATTCACTGACTTTAATTACATCAGTAGACTCCCGAAAAACGAGAAACGTACTGTGGTGGCCAGATCTAAATGTATGGTTTAACAAAGAAATTCAGTATATGACTAGTAACTGAGTGTGAACTACAGTGAACAGCTAGGGCTGTCTGGCAATGACTGGATTCTCTCAGGGACTTTCTTGTAAACACAGTTTATTTAATGATAGTTCTATAACGTCTTCATCCTCCTTTGATGAACACGAACACAGTCTGTCTGGGATTTCCGATTCGATTTGATAATGAAAAAGGGCATGAAATGGTGATTACAATAACTAGTTTTGTAAAGGGATTGGATTGGACAAAGGCATCAATACGAAGTCAACCAGTGATTCGCAGAAGGCTACGGCCAATCAGTGTCGAAAACGCGAACAGACTGGTGTGCCCGCGCGGGGACCAATCAGCACTCACGCTGCTCCAGCATCGGATTTTGTTATAACGAGCACCTGAGTAAAACAAGTTGTTCAAGTGCGTCACGTGTTAAAACAAACGAGCCTCAAACAGAGGCGGGCCGACCAATAGGAAAGCCAAGGCGTCTGCACCAATTGCAATTGTTCAGTCATCTGATGCACTGAGATGTGCTTTGTGCCACGGAGACTGACTTTTACTTTCGTTCCGGAAGATAGCGGTTTCAACACTACGTTGTTAGTAAATCGCTAACATCGGTTTTGTGACTAGTGAATCTGGGAGATGAAAGAGGAGAATGAAGTGTTAAAGGATAGCATGATGTGCAACCATAATCTCAGTTTAGGAATACAGTTTGTAACAAGCGTGTAGATGTACTTGAAAACCTGTTGTGCTGATTACAAAAGATGACTTCCCATTGTCATTCATTTCGGCTGTCATAAACATATTCATCACATCATTTTGCAAGATTATAAACCTTCAACAGTCAAGTAACTCCTTTACAAACGTTGTGTCATTATTTTCTGTGCGTTTTACAGTTGACGTAAATTTCTGAATACAGGAGTAAAGATAAGATAGAAATCAAAATATCGTGTAAACTGCTTAAAACCAACTTCTCAATTAAGAACAATCGCAAATTTCAGTGGGAGGCAACTTGTTACTCAGATCAGACGTTCCGGACGGCAAGGATATGTGAAGAATATACATATTGTAAAATAGATTAATGTTAATCGTTGACTCATCTCCTTTGTTGACTTGTGAGATGAACTCTGACATTCATCTCTGAAGCACGACAGAATGAATACATTTGTGTCTTGTCTTAAATAAATCAGTGACACGGTGCTCGGGTTGCACGAACTCACAAATACCTACTGGCCGTATATGTTGTCATCAGGGCTGCTCAGGCGTGCAAGCATTTTAGGAAAATCAGCAATTTCGGTTTTCCGATGTTTCACCCTCAGGCTAGCACGAATCATTTACAGACTGTTGGAAAGACCAAGAAGAAACCGGTATTCATGCAAGCGTCACTCAGCGGTGACAATGTTGAAGAGTAGTCAACTAATAAACTGAACCAGGATTCAAACAAGTTGCCGCTGAATGTTTTATTCGGCTCACCACAATTTGAGCTCTCGGTCCCGGAACAAAGGCAAGCTGTCGTTTCACTATTTCCCGTACAGTAGACTAGGTCAATTAAGTTGCAAGATGGAGAACCGGAGTACCACACCGACGTTGGTTGGAACAGGCTAAGGTACGAGCAGTCTAAAGCGTCCAACCTAGTCGGTCGAAAACAAACCCCAAGTGGCCTATTTGAAATCCACATGGTCAGGCCCTTATCTAAATATCTGCGTGTTTAAGTCAGTCCAACAGAGATGGGAACTAGTGATCAGGTTCTTTATGTAAGCAAGACAAATCTGTGCGCAAGACAGCCTTGCGCATGGGGCAGAATTCACCATGTCTTATCTAAGGTTTACCCAAAAATGTATGGTAGACCAAAAGCATTGTCCGAATATGTGTAAGCCACACAAAGAGGAGATTTACACAGATCTACCAATTAACGATTAATATGGTTTGCAGAACACAGCAGATAGATTAAAAATTTTGATAAAACGAACAGTTAGTGTAATTCACATTCGTGTACTCGTTCCGACACGGAAATTACCTCTGTCTTCAATCGGCTGAATTTAGACTGTTAGTGCCACCTCAACTCGTGTCTATCAAACTGTGCTCAACCACACGGAAAGTAAGCTAGGCAAACAGAGATAACTGGTCTCCAGGGTGGAAGATGTGTATAGGGGGTGCGTCAGCCCGCGTTATCAGAGAACACCAGCGTCTGTAGATCAAGCAGAGAACAGTGTCCGTTGTCGCTAAACCACTGGTCATGTTAGTGACCCAGTATTTGCGTTCAGAATCCTATCAAGTCATCTTAATCTAAGATTCTTGCTGCTTATTGCAGTGACTGTAAGCAATCGACTGAAGTCGTTCTTGTATGTTCGGATTGTTTTATATGAAAACATCGGTTCATGTTATCGTAACCTCGGTACTGATGAGTCAGTACGAAATGCTTGCACATGTCAACCTTTAACTATTCTCCTCAGACCTCTGATGGAAACTAACTATTTCAGCTTCGTGCTATTGTAAAGCCGATACAGACTACTTAATGCAAACAGCATTTCTCTGTCCCTCTTTGCTTTTTCTAATACCGTCTTATGTTTGGACAAAACAGACGACTGGTAGGCGCAAGCATTTGCTATTGACGCGTCAGTACCAAATTTAATGTGACAAGAATCGATTTCTATAGCAAACAATTCAGGGGATTGTTAATCAATAAGCGGGTTAAAATAAGTCACTAGGTCCAAGGAAAGGTCATATGTGATTGCATCATTTCATAGTTTTGTTAGCCGCAAGATCACTGGTCAAGAAATATTCTCTAGTTCGTCCAGAATATGAATGTACCAATGAGCCTATTCGAAACACAACACTGTATACTAGGACGTTTACCTTTATGACGCTAATGTTTGCAACAATTGGTTATACAATCTCTTTCGTGTGCGATATCCACCCTCATTACACGTAGATAGCGTGGCAACTACCGCTAATCGAGATTGAGTTATCCCGTTGTCAGATCGTGTGTTTGTTTGCTTTTGTCGCTCAGCCCACCGCAAAATAATCGTGGTGATCTGTTGACTTTGTTTCCTAGGACTTGTTCGAATTAGTGTGGATATGTTTTCTGTGCACGTTATCTGATAGGGCACATGATAGTTTTAACCACTTTCGCACTTGCTGTGTACTGGGTTCGTTGGCTCCAAGAATCTGGTTATCAATTCATAAGCTTTTGTTATCCTAATATAAAACGGTTGGAGACGGATAGGACAAAACCCATACGGAGAACCACATTTTCATCCCACCGCAATTTCGTGATTAATCAAACCGTAGGACACATTCATTTCAAATGGAGACGTTACATATATCCACGGTTCTCTATTCTTAGCCACGCAATAACTGTTATTGACTTGCTGGCACTTGGCTCTCGATTCCTATGGATTAGTTTCATCTCCCTCCTTATGGCAGTACGGTACTTTTCGGTAACTCAAGTTGTTACATGATTTAATACTTTAGTTTGAAAATGATTGGATATTGCGGTCTGATGTGGCCTTCGTGTTAAACTAAGTCTTAAAGACTGACCGTGGTTTATGTTAATTATTACAACAGTAATTCTCTAGTAATCATGTGTGACATTATCACCTTGGGGGCTGTTGTATCTGTATCCGTGCCCCATCCACTACACGCCCTACGGACAATAACAACGCTAGTGAGAACAAGTCTCTCAGTAGAAGCGCATCGTGTATTGTCGCATTTACAAGCAATCGGGTCATTTTAAAGTGCATGGACGAGTGAGCCGTTGGTCGTTGAAGCCGCGACCAATCAGAACATTCTTGGAGCCTTGGCACGAGCGTGGGGCACACAGGCGGCCTTGACGCCTATACAACAGGGGCACAACAGCGAGTCTCAACAAGTCGTAGCAACTCTACGTAGACAACAGGTTACAGGTCTACTCGGGGGAGCTATATCGTTTTGGGCATCGAAGTTCTCGCCAATAAGTTTGTCTGTACTGCCTCCAAAAAGTTATCTAGTTTCCTTATATACAATAACCTGAATATTCTCTCTTGCGATTTCTATTTCCGGAGTTCAAAGTTTACCAACCAATTTTCATGCTTATGGTTAAACGTTTTCTCATGGAACGGACCTTAAGTAAACTTCGCACTCCTCTTACAGCGCTCCAAGTTGCGTAACTGCATTTCCGAAACCGTTTGATATGGTGCGCTATGAGGCTGGACTAGTACGTGAAATCTTCTCAAAAACGGGACTAACAACGTCCTCTTTTCAACACAGGTCAATTAGGTGACGTCACCGTTCATTAACTCATAAATCACCTACCACAATCAGCGCGGTTAACGACCTACATTTCTGGACAGTACCTGAGGCCAGCTACAGACTGGAATGGACGAAAACTTGCTGCTCAGGTGTGTCGAACGATCGATGTGCTGATCACGGAAACGACCGGAACAAAGGAGGTGTTTGAGTTAGCAATTGTCTGAAGTTAACCACCGCCATATCACTAAACCGGCGTAGCCACTGCGTTCCAGTCCATCTTTCACACTATATTCGCTTTATATTCGACACACTGCTAAGATGCACATCGGGAAACAACCTGCTCCCATCGGTTTAAAAGGAACAGTCTACCAACCTTTCGTTGGTCTGACGACAGTTGTTGTACTTAAACGGACTACTGATGAGTAGGAAGGGGTTGTTGACTTTAATGTGGATTGCAAAAATGATTGCAGCTGTCGCATTCGGTATGGCCGAAGTTGTAGTGCCGGCGGCGGTAAAGAGATGCACTATGAAGTTAACAACGTAACCGTTTGAGGCAATCACTTGTAAGATGTGCAGCCCTATTTGCTGTCGTACAAATCTGAGAACCGACTTAATCCACTTTTCAAATTATCGTTCTTTTGCAGAATTTCTGCTGATAAAAGCATCTAAATGTGTGCGAAAATTCACAATATTCTTAGGGAATGGATGAAAAACTACCTGACATCATAGAGAAACGTTTCGAACGCCAGTAAATCTAAGGAAGGTTCGTTTTTACCAGCGGTCCAAAATCGAACAAATAATCGACTCAGGTGGATTAAAACCGACGCACTTTTGTAATTCCAGAAAAAACTTTCCATTCTCGTTTACACTATTGCAAGCTAATCATTTCATTATGTGGAATCCTAAATCAAGAAGCATCCAAAAGGGACATTATGCATTATTTCTGAAGCTAGAACATAAACATTCGATGACCCAGAAACTAGACGCTGTCTAGCGTGAACAAAAATTCCGTAGCATTCCGCAGTCGCGGTTCTAAGGTAAACATGCGCGCTGGGTGTACCATTTTGTGAGTGGAATACTGTATGTTCGAAGGCAGATCGCAATATTTGTGTCGAATATAATCTAACATAGTGCTCTATAACCCGTACGAATAAGGCACAAATGTGTAACATTTCTGTGGAAGAGGTAACCGGAGACGAGATACGAGGATCGGTGTGTCTTATGCTAGTTTGTATTGTGCATGTTCCAGATGGCAATGATGAGGATGTTGTCCAACAAATCCATGACTGAAAGTTTCCAATGGGGCAAAGTTCAACCTTAAGAAGAAATACTTCGAATTACTATCCATTTGGCTGCCGATTCATTGGAAATCGATTAAATGACCAGCTGCTTTCGGCAATTCCTAATGGGTTTTTGTAACAACATAAAATATACGCGATTTGTTTCAGATGGTCCACATCCTGTTGAGCGGAAGAGATTTTCAGCCTATAGGTCACGTAACCAAAGCAAACAGCACTGAAGTATGGACAGTTTTTGAGAGATTAATTTTACAGATATCCCACTCGAGTAATCTGAATTTACTTTGGTTCTACACAACTGAGGGATAATCGTGTACATCAACATTGCTCAGCTACCTCACCATAGTTTGTCAAGACTACCAGAGTCTTCTAACGATGCACAAGGTCTGAATAACATTGAATGCGAACCAATAACTCGTATGAACTAGTCACTTATAGGATTATCAACCACCTATAATGTGAGTATCTTTTGTAAACAACCAATCGACTGATAGTATGAACCGTATATCTCCACAAAATAGATCAAACAGAATATTGGCGGTGGTTTTCTACCTGCAGGGCCAGCACCGACTGTTCTTCATTTGTCTTTTGATAGGGCCGCAAGTATTGCACCATTATACGCTACAACCAAAACAGCGGTTTATTCAGAGAGTTCCGGGCTCGTGTAAACCCACAGTGCCTCCTCTTAGAATACATTCCATCATAAGGTAACTAGTGTAACGCAGTTTGTTGTCGTATGATTAACACCACCTGAGTTTTCGACTGTGTAATTTGCGTGCCTGACCTACTGGGCCTCTGGCTCATGATTGTCGGTTTCTGTAACCATTCTAGATTACTGTAATGCCCCCGTCTTTTACAGAGACGCTGTTCGTTAGTGTCTTCAATCCGCTACACGTTACATTAGTTTATTTGTCTGGCATAGGGATTAGACGTTGACAGTGTTCCAGCTTTGAATTTGATCACTAGGTCCACTGTGTACACATAAGTCACTGGGCAAGCTGGTCATGGTCCAGACGGTTAACCAAATTAGAATTGTGATGAATGGAAGTTGAAAATTATCGACATTTGATCGATGGTTTCAAATTCGCAAACGTTTTTCAGCCAAACGCTTTCGAAAGCAGAACCTACACTTTGGCTTCACACATTGTACCCCTCGTCAGTGTTGCACGTTTGCTGTGAATACCGAGGAACTCAATCGAGAACAAACTTGAATCTAAGGCTTCTTTCTGGAAAGGACCAGCATGCGAAAAAGAAGATCAGATATGGATGATATCGAAGGTGTAATAAGCTGGATTTGATCACTTCATGCACGGATATGCATATATTATGTTTACATTAAAACTGTTCAGTAGACACCGCTTTCAATTATTTTGACTATGCTACCCGAGCTGCAGACATTCTCGGTGGCAACGTGTTCAAATGTGTGGGAGGTCCGTCTGTGAGCAACGTTTCTTCCTACATAACTGCATTCGTCATACGTTCACCAAGCTCGTTGTATGCAAGCCACCGGTCGGACCTCAACACGCAAAGATTATATGCACCTGTTACCGAAACCTGTTGAAACCGAGAACTTATCAGCGACGCAGGCTTTCACATCTGACACGAAACGGAAGAGAGTATGGGAAATTCAAACAAGTGGCTACCCAATTATTCCACTCTTAATAGAGCAGCTGGGCCGAAAAAGCTATAATAATTCCAACAGGCTCAAATACAACAAGGATGAATGATCGGTTGAGTAAAAATCCTAGCCTCTCATTCTGCCCCAAAACGAACTAACATATGACAAAAAGGTTTTACATTCCATCACCCAGATGCGTCTACAACAAAATTCATCGAATCGTTCAACTTACGATTGAAAAACAGCGGTCCGGACGGCCTGTAGACACAAAGATTTGTATACAGCTGACTAATCGAAAGTCAACAACTAAACTCAACAGCTAAGCAAAATAAAACACAGAGGACTGAATCTCATTCAGTGACCGCGCTGCGACCACACATTGAGCTTTCAATGTCTCGCTCACGCACGCGTCTTTTTGACAACTCTCAATGTCACAAAGACTGACGTCACGCCCGTAGCAATATAACGCGTGAACAGACGATCTCGGTCCAGCCGGCAACCACAACTCCGCTGTACGCACCAGACCTCTGCTCATCTGACAGACACAGTGAACTCTCTTCTGTCAACACTGTGGTTTAAAGCACTGGGTTCCCTTGTTCCAGTTCGACAGAGCAGTAGGAAGCAAACGTTGCGAAACGATAACATCAACATGTCATTAGCCGCATAGTAAATACAAACGGAATATATATTAAAGGGACATGGCGACAGTATTTGTATAGAGGAGATTTTGTGTTAAAAGACAGCTACCAGGGAAGGCGGACAGTGTGGACCATCAACTTTTGCACACACAATACTGGCTTCCTTTGTTTGATGAGCACAGTTCCACTGATGGCCAGAATTTCGGGGTTTGTGTGCCGTAGCCACACATTAGACGACTTGGTAGTGTCGACGTTTTAACCTGTTTGTATGATGTTTCGCAATTGATGACACCGGATCTCGCTTTTGGCTTTCCTTTGACTGTCCGTTCACTCAGCAAAATAAATCAACCAGTTTGGGAGGGGTTCTGCCATACGTTGACGCAACCACCAGTCCCCTATAGCACCTAAACCTCAGAATTCTGCCATCACTGAACCTGTGCACATCATACAAAGGATGTGAGTAGTGTGTGCGCAAAAGTTGATGATTCACATTGTCCGGCTCTTTTGGTACCGGACTTTTGACCCAAAATCCCCACTGTTCAATTATTGTTGCCATGCTCCTTTGCTATACATTCTGTTTGTATTTAGTATGCGGCTGAGGGGATATACCGAAGTGTTAACATCCCGCAAAGTTTGCCTTCTCGCTGCTCTCTCTGCTCGACGCACACGCGCATCTCATACGCGTTAACCTAAAAGCATGTGAGACCCAAATGGGCACGTGACAGAACACACACACGTGTATTTCGCAACTCCCAACGGCGCGTCTTGGACGATGAACGCCTGAACAACGTGTAAGCCATACCACAATCTCATAGCTCCACGCTGCATAAGCACGATCCTTCCTTCTCAGCATTACCAGCAAACCGCCTACATCTGGGAATTATTATCAGTACTCTTATCAACCCGCATGTTGTTTTTTTATTACACGTGAGTCCCCGTATCTGTGTTTCCTGTTGTTCCCACGATTACATCCAATCAGATAAGATGCATCAATCCTCAACCGTGCACCGTTCTAATGTCGTAAATGGTAGGTGTCAGACCGTAGTTATTTACACACAGTC
The DNA here is from genome assembly GCA_008508345.1 of Paragonimus westermani. NCBI lineage: Eukaryota > Metazoa > Platyhelminthes > Trematoda > Plagiorchiida > Troglotrematidae > Paragonimus > Paragonimus westermani. The sequence continues at coordinate 104,524 of QNGE01001824.1, forward strand.
CTTATACAGCCCTTTACTTGGTGAGAAATTTATCAGGAACGACTAGTGTAGTGAGGAGATACGGTCGCACCATACTACTAACCTTTGTGTCGTCCGCCTTTTGGATTCACAACACTAGGTCATCATTCTACCCACATACGAACGAATATCAAAGCCGTACTGAGGAAAACAGGATCATAAACAAGATAAAGGAGAGTTTAAAAGATTCCGAAACATACGAACTTGTGAAAAGAGAATCTATGAAAGGTTTGAGACCTCGAAACTCTGAAAACGTGACAGCTGCTAAGATGCAGAAACTCATTAATGAATCAGTGCCATGACCATACGGTTTACCAAAGATACATACGAATCGACTACCTCTGAGACTCGAAACCACGGTTTATAGTAAACTAAAAACAGTCGGTGTTACCCTCAAATCAACAGCAACCATCCTAAAACCTGAGTGCGAACATGGTGTCGACGTACAGACATCCGAACTCAAACCCTCAGTATGTTCATAAAAACTATCCAATAGGGATTTCACAAAAGCTGAATAGGTAGGACACAAAACGGGAATGGCTTTCACGGGAATGCATTCACGGTGTATCTGAAGCAGCACTAAGGATATTCCAGTCACTGAACATCCGAATTAAACACTCCGTTCAGCCTTGGTGGATGCCAAGGATCGTGCACAACCACATAAAAAATCTGGCTCCACATCTCTGCTGTAACCAGCACTATGAGAGAGGGAGAGAGGAAGACGGCTGCACATACGCGTACATGAACACAACATAACGATGCGACGAAACGACCATAGGTCATAACTGTGGTACGACTGCGCAGACGCAGGTCACGAGGCCCACAAGACCCATGCGAAATTGATCACGTCGGCAAGACTGAAAGATGGACGACCTGTAATTGAACGAGGTTGGGATTTTTCGAGTAAGTTCCTGGACAAATTAACGAACTGGCAGTGTCCACCTTGCACGAATCAGATAGACACATTTTATCATCTATAGACTGCTTTCATTCAGACCCGTCCGACCCACACGGATGTGCAGTGGCGATTTGGAATTTGGTAGAATTTTGTATCGCGACTATTTGCGTGAAATTCTATGGATTTGTGCAAATATGGTGTCAAGTTTATACGGTTTAATGAGTGTGTGAGCATTGTGGAAACGTTCACGGTAACAGTAGTTCAACCAATACATGAATTCATAAGGATATATACATCTGTATATATATATAGCTGTATACGTAGTGTTATATATATATATATATACATATATATATATATATACATATATATATAGTTGAACATCGTGGATACTAGAACTTTCTTATTGACTTTGCACGGCATTCACTGTGAGGAAGGACACCTTGTACACGGAAATCAAACCAATCCCGGTAGATCAGTAAGAAACCCATGAGATAAAGCGAACCATACCATATCAGTGAGGAACGGCAGTGCTAGTGTGTGACATAGATGGTAGACGGCGCCTCACACTATCAAGTGGTTCACAATTGGGCAGCTTTTAAGTTGTTTTTAGTTAGCTGATCAAGTATGGTGAAGTTTTGCGCGAAATGCTCCTTAGTTCACAGACGTGGATAATAGCACCTGGTGGTAATATGAACAACCGCAACTTGACAAGTCGGTACTCGGTTTTTTTATACTGGAATTGGAAAGCCTCATGTAATTTGTATAGTTGGGCGTTAAATGTCTGGATCGTGCACAGCTGTTGGCCAACAACAGGAGTGGATAAAAATATGTATTGTGTTACTCTACTTGGGATTTTGTACAACTGTACAAACTTCAAATGTCACATCAACTTCTAGCTCGGGGTGAATAAACCAACTTCTCATTGCTACGAAACTCCCAGTTTCACACTCTATCCTATACGTGCTCTCACTAACTAACCGGATTCAGCATTCTTCTGTCGGGATCTACAAAGTCGGAAATCTTCGCCGTTAGTAATGCCGAATTAGTCCCTTTCTGATACTTCATAGTGCGTTTATTAGTAATTGTCTGTTGTCGAGACGTTGTACAATGAATCCAGTGTCTCCAGGTAGGTTTAAACTGTAACCCCAAGGTGTACGTTTGATAAAATAGGCAGTTATTAGCGAACTATACCATGAACATAAATGCAAAGGTGGGCCGATATGCGGGGTGTATTGCCATCTTGGCGTACCTAGTCATTTCAACATGGACACATTGGCAGTGGGTCTTGCAGGTCATAATCGTTTACGATGTGATCAGTAAAGGCTAACTATTCTCTCAGTTGATGCATGAATTCATGTATTGGTTGAACTACTGTTACCGTGAACGTTTCCACAATGCTCACACACTCATTAAACCGTATAAACTTGACACCATATTTGCACAAATCCATAGAATTTCACGCAAATAGTCGCGATACAAAATTCTACCAAATTCCAAATCGCCACTGCACATCCGTGTGGGTCGGACGGGTCTGAATGAAAGCAGTCTATAGAGGATAAAATATGTCCATCTGATTCGTGCAAGGTGGACACTACTAGTTCGTTGATTTATCCAAGAATTTGCTCAAACTATTATGTCGTTGTTCAGGTGAATCGCTTTGTGTTTGATAGCAGTGCACTTGTGGTTTAACTATATTCCAAGTCGATTACTAATTAGTAATGTAAAATGAGTTACTTGTCTAAAATAAGAATTTTTCATTGTCGTAACTCTTATTCATGTTCTACCAACACTAAGCCCTGCAAGCAACGGTAGAGAGAACACGTGACTGAGTACAGGTACCCACCACGTTGTCCATCTACAAACTATAGCGTCATTCTTAAGTGCGTGGACTAATGTGACGTTTTCAAGTTGAACAACACCCACATTTGATCGCAGTTTTCGCATTCGGATAGACTTTCCAGCCAGCCTATTTCGAAAAGAAGCACTAGACTTGAGTTTCGATCTCAATAGAGCTCATCAGTAGTGCATATCCTTTCGAAAGAGGCTGGCTGGAAAGTCTATCTGAATGCGAAAACTGCAAACAAACATGGATGATGTTCAACTTGAAAATAAACCATATCCCCGACTACTCATCAGTAATGTGACGTTGGTTGTTGTAAGTGCAACCAACCAGAACGCAGCTGGAGTCTGGGTACGAGGGTGGGGCACAAAGGCGAGCTGGAGGCTTATACAGCAGTTACTACACCAACATTTAGCTCAGCACAAGACTGTGCATACTATCGGATCTGAACGGACGGCAGAGGGCGACAAAGAGACGTGGGTGAATCGGTGATTGAATGAACGAGTATTAGCCATCTTTCACCAAATGGATATTGATCAATAAACCAACTGTAGCAACAGCAAATTGTCTCAGATATTTTTAGCACTCTACTAGTGCATGTTTGTAAATGTGCAACTTATTGGAGAGAGGTCATTGTTGTTGACGTAAAATGTGTTTTCCGGATCAGTACAAAGTGGGTACTGAAAGCTACTCTGATCAACTTTTGTTCAACAATGCCCCTGTCATGTCTGTGCAGGCTAGGCGCTAAAAGTTTTAAGCATTCGTGAGAAAGGTGATAATCTACCGCCCTAGGAACGTGGTCGCGCAGGGCGGTTAGCGGAAACCGGCCTCAGATATCAGACTCTTAATGACTACATTCAGTTGTACACTTTAAATGATATAAACAGGTAAGCACAGGAATGAAGTGGCTGTTTGATAGCCAAGGTGCACGTGATCTGATGAGGTGTTCAAGATGACAGCAGGTGCTGTCCCACACCACACTCTCTCCACCATTATTGCAGGCTACTGACGAAAGACTCAGACTGGACAACGGTGGTTTAGCTTATATGAATGAGGATGCTCAGCTGTGGTTGGCCACAGTAGATTGGTCTTGCCGACCGTTGTCTTTGTTATTGCAGACAGTCGGGAGCTGGAGAGGTCTAGCGAAATGACGGCTGATCGGCTTCAGTGGTTCTTGTTTGCATGAATTATGTACGAATAAAATGCAGTCAGTAACAGTAATTGGTGAAAGCTCAAGAGAACTGTTTCCGCGAAGCCGCCTTACTCTTTCTCTTGAAAGCTGGTGGGACGCTTGAAAACGATACAATCGATTTCAGACAAAGTTTACTTGTGATAAACCTCTTCCTTCGCCTGTTTTAAATTCATGTCAAAGCTTACTTGAAGGGAAAAATAACGGTAGAAGAAGTCAAGTGGTGACATCAAGAACGGTGTATTCACTACTCGACAGATTGAATCTCAATAATGTCTTAATGCGGATCAATATATATATGAGACAAAAATAACTTCCTTCTCTTTCATTGGCTTGCATCCTGTCACTCGTTCTTATTGGTTGGCACCGTCCACATCCTTCGTTGTTTTCTAAATAACTTTGGGGATCTTCCGGTTTCTCAATACAAATTCATGCTCCCGATTGTTCTCGATTAGGCTAGAACTATTATCCAGTGTCGACGTGGATCCTTTACGCAAGTGCACCCTGTTTCTTCGCAGTAGTCCTTGATTAGTACTTAGTACTTCGTACGATCGTTCGCCTGCTCCTCTAACAACTGTTCCTTTTTGCCAGGTGTTTGTTCCTGCCCCAAGTGGTTGTATCCAAACTGAATCACCTTCTGCCAGTTGTGGTAATTCCCGCGACCCTCTGTCGTATATCAGTGCTTCCCTTTCCATGCGTTTTTTCAAACGTTGTCGTGTTACCGTCCATGGGGTTTGATGTGGATCTAAAGCGTTTTCAACCAAAGGTATCCTGGTTTTCGTTCGTCGCCCGAAAAGTCTTTGTACGGGACTCAGTTCTATATCGGCAGACGGTGTGTTTCTGTGCTCTAGCAGGGCCAAGTACGGATCTTCTTTGGCTGCAAGGCATTTCTTCATTATTTTCTTTGCTTCTTTGACGGCTGATTCTGCTTTTCCATTAGACTGACTGTGATAAGGACTGGAAATCTCGTGTGCAAAACGCCATTTATTAGCGAAGTCTGCAAATTGATGAGATGCGAACTGTGGACCACCATCTGATCTGACGCGTTCTGGAATCCCGTATCGTGCGAACTGACTTTTCAGTTTGTTGATCACTTCTTCCGATGAGGTTGTGTTAAGCTTTTCGACTTCGAAGAAATCGCTGAAGTAGTCGGTGACTAGGAGGTACGTCTTATCTGCATGTGAAAACAAATCAGCTGCCACATGTTGCCATGGTCGATGTGGTACGGTGCGACGGTGCATAGGTTCCTTCGGTTGACGACTACCGTGTTGATTACAGACATCGCAGTTGGACACGAAATCTTTAACTTGACTCGTACTCCCAGGCCAGTAAACAGTTTCCTTCCCACGCCTTATGCATCCGTTGATGCCCAAATGGGAACGGTGTAGTTCCTGCAGTGTTGCTCTCCTTGCCGGTCTGGGGATCACAAGGCGGTTCCCACGGAAAATCAGTCCGTCTTCTGTAGTCAACTCATCTCGAACCTTGAAGTACGGGCGGATTATTTCTTCCACAGATCGGGTATTATCCGGCCAACCTTCTCGGATTTGTTGCATGAGTTTTTGCATTTCTTCGTCCTCTGCGAAGGTTTCACGTATTCGTGACATCCGCTCGTCTGGTTCGGCCAGTGTGAGATGGACCTGATCGAATTCTGCCCCTTTGTCTTCGCATGTAGGTACGGGTGCTCTCGATAACGTATCGGCTAGTACCATATCCTTTCCTGGGGTGTAAATTATATCACAATCATACTTCTGTAGATGTACCAGCATAGACTGTAAACGGCGCGGAGCCTTGTCTAACGGCTTATTAACAATGGTGGTCAACGGTTTGTGGTCGGTTTGAACTGTCGTCTTCCTTCCAAAAGTGTAGTCATTAAACTTTTCCATGGCGAACACAACTGCTAGTAGTTCTTTCTCGATTTGTGCATACCGGGTCTCGGCATCGATCATTTTTCGGCTGCGAAAATCCAGAGGTTGTCCATTCTGTAGCAACACGGCTCCGATACCACTCTGGCTGCTATCGCACTGGACGACTAACGGCAGTCGTGGGTCGTAATAGCGTAAAACTGGTGCTTTCATGATCAGTTGCTTCACCTTCAGCCACGCCTGTTCCTGTGGGTCGCCCCACGTCCATACAGTGTTTTTGTGTGTAAGTTGCCTAATAGGCTGCATTATTTGAGCTAAACGAGGCAAGAATCTGCTCAGATAGTTGATCATGCCGTTGAAACGCGATACATCTTTCACGTCGGTTGGTGGCGGCATATCTCTAATCGCCTCTACCTTAGCTGGATCTGGCTTGAGTCCGTCCTTTGTTAATAAATGCCCATGAAAAATTACTTCAGTCGCGCAGTATTCAATCTTTTCTTTTTTGAGCTTGATATCTAGTTGTTGGCACCTAGCAAGGAATCTTTCTAAGTTTTGGTCGTGCTCTGCCTTAGTCCGACCGTGTATCAAAACGTCATCCGCTATGCACACAACACCAGTGAGGTTCTCTACGGATTGAATGAGGCGCTTTTGGAAAATTTCGCTCGAAACTTTTAAACCAAATGGAAGTCGAAGCCAGCGGTATCGACCAAACGGAGTTCCAAAGGTGGTGAGAAAGCTGGATTCTTCATCAAGTTTTACGTGCCAAAAAGCGGCTGATAAATCAACCTTCGTAAAGTAACCTGCGCCAGCTAAACACGGAAGAATATCCTCTAATAATGGAAGTCTATAGTGTTCTCTCCTCAAAGCTGCATTCAGTGGCTTTGGGTCGATGCAGACGCGCAATTCACCAGACTTTTTAGTAAAAACGGTAACTTGGCTTACCCAGTCAGTAGGTACTTCCACACGCCTGATCACTCCCAGATTCTCCAAACGCGAAATCTCTTTTTCGAAACTATCCTTTATCGCAAACGGTAGGCGACGCATAGGTAACACGATTGGTCGTACGGTTGGGTCTATTGATAGCTTGCAAATGCCCGGGAAACTTCCCAAGGAGCCATCAAAAACGCCCTGATACTTTTCGCAAATATGTGATAATTCAGTAGTTATAGCATTGATACAGTGGAACGTTACCAGATCGAGCGCTTCAATAGCCTCGACTCCCAGAAGTGGCAGGAAATCTTCCTCGACCACGAAAATCACTTGTTGGATCTGCTTTCCGTTGGCTGGGTTGCGGAGGGTTGCTGTAAACTTTCCTGCAGGTTTCACAGCAGTCCGGTTCCACATGCGAAGCGTTAAGTTCGTGGCGCTCAGCGGCACCGTGGGAATGCAAGATCGTGGAACGAGACTGACACCTGCTCCCGAATCCAACTGGAAGTTGATCCTTTTTCCATCGAGTTCGATTTCCGCCGATCGTACTCCTGGATGTTGTTCTTCCATCTTCACAGCACTGATGGTCGGGGAGTATGGTGCTCGGTTGGAATTTATCGAAGTGCTCTTGCAGCAGTTCGCGAAGTGGTTGGCTTTTCCACATTTTGCACACCTTCTCTTCCATGCCGGGCATTGTTCCTTTAGCGCACCATGACGTCTTCCGCAGAAAGAGCATCCTTTCAGATTCCGGTTGTATTCTGTGTTGATCCGGTGGATTTCTTCTGTCGAGTGAGTTCTGAGGGCTTCTGCCTTTTTGTCGGCTGCCTTCTCACTGCGGCAAATATCTATGCATTGCTTCAAACTCAATTTCGGGTCTTTCAGCAAACGTTTGGTGATGTTGGCATCGTTCATCCCAATGATCAACCTATCTTTGATCAACTTGTCCTGCATACATTTGCAGAAACCGCATGACTCGGACATAGACATGAGCGCTTGAATGAAGTGATTCATTGATTCGCTTGGTCCCTGTGTGCGGCTGTTAAATTTGTAGCGTTCAAACGTATCGTTCATTTGGCCCAAGCAAAACTGTTCTAGCTTCCTCATCATCACCTCCCAATCACCGGCGTCTTCTTCCGGCTCGAATGAAAATGTATTCATCAGTCTCACTGCCTCGTCTCCGACTGCGTGCCGAAACATGGCGAGTTGATATTCTTTCTCAGTAGTCGCCAAACGAGATAGCGTACGGAAGTCCTCATACTTCTGCTTCCATGTCTTCCATCGGCTGGCAAGATCATCGTCTTCGTTCAGCTTCAGTGGGGCTGGTGGTACTATGCTCAGACCTCCAACGGACGTCATCTTTGGCAGATCCAGGTCTTTCACCTCTGTCACCATGTAGAAGAAGTCAAGTGGTGATATCAAGAACGGTGTATTCACTACACGACAGATTGAATCTCAATAATGTCTTAATGCGAATCAATATATATGAGACAAAAATAACTTCCTTGACTTTGTTTAGCTTGCGTCCTGTCACTCGTTCTTATTGGTTGGCACCGTCCACAATCACCTGATATTTAAAATGTCCAGCATTAAAATTGTTAAAACAGAACAACCGAGAATCTACTTTGATAAAGGTTGTTCAGAGAATACCAATTCTCAAAAATTGGCTGGTTTTTCTTTGTTACCGACCCACAAATAGTTGTACCGGATGGTACAGGAGGTTTTAAAGTAACTTTTTGCCACCAATATTGTCCTCCGTCGAAACCTGTCGTAAGACACAGTGCTTTCACAAGCTTTCAATTCATGGTGTTATTTGGCCTTGAGAACATGTTGGAAACTTTGACTCTTGGCTCATCACCCGGAAGGCTAGATTTTTTTACAAATCAACAAGGGGTCACGTATCAACAAACAACGTAGGGCGACGAACCAGTTTTAACGACGTTACAGTCAGTGAAAATATTGGCACTGTCACTAATTTCGAAACGCTCATCCGACACAATGTGTCTTCCAGGGATTTTGTGTGTGTAATGTAACCTCGTCGCCCACGCTTTTCACAGCCGATAAAAACATTATAGGAATTCAGCCGAAAAACCCTGGTACAATGTGGATCATCACATACAAGCACCACTGGACGGTCAGCAGTTAGATGTCCAATCTTCACTTCATAAATTAGCAGTACCTTCTCACTCACTGATTGTTGGCTAACCACCGATGCATGTACCCCACCTATCCGCTCGAATCATTGGGGTCTGTTAATGGGTATTAGTCAGTTTTACAAGGCAGCGGACAATCAAAAATTTCACCCGATCCAGTTAGTATATTGCCTTCTTCGGCACAGAGTCAGCTACCACGACGTTGGCGCCAACGTCGGTAATATATAGATTTCAGTTTAGCTTCTCCGCCAAATCGACTGACATGGAATGCGTAACATCCAAATGCACAGCTTGAGATTCGTCATGTACACGGCGCTGATGTTTATTTTATGTTGTGAGTTGTCTTTATCTTCAAGTGACCAAAGTAGCCGACCGTGTTTTTTCTGATGGAAGTTTTTTGGAGATCATCTTAACACTTAGTAAAGGGGCCACCTTGTATTTACGCGGCTAGCCAGATAGCACTTGGTAGTTAGAGCACCAGCTGATCACGGCTTTGACAGACCTCCAGGAATACGTCCGGAAGGACGCAGACAAATGCGTCTTGCAAATGAGCATGTAAATCTGGTAAGAATGAACAGTAACAAGATCTGGTAATGTGTTGTAAATCAGTAAACTACTGCGCTCTCAGCCGTTCCCTCTAACCTCATTACGTAGTCTTTTGCCCTGGAAGTGTTAAACTGTTCAATAATAATGATCGCAGTCAAGTATGAGTAAGCACGCCTTTTCTGTCAACCGATTTAGTCTCAAGAGATTTCATTCCAATCGAAAATAATTTCTGTCGAGCACATGTGAGCAGTTTGTGGTTTGCTGGCTTCTAATTCAACCTACCACAAACTGTTCATTTGAAATTTAAAGTACAGAATATCAATTAGGTAATCCGTTAGAATGGTTCGTACGAACCCAGAAAATTCAGCTGGCCTTGTTCTTGGGATCCACTGACAGGCATCTTACTGACTTCAATATTCATGAAGAGAGCAAATGGGGAGAATTGAATTCATTCGTCTCGCATATACAAACCACAGTGTTTAACCAAAAGTTTTCTGTTCGGTTAACCCCAAACTTCTGGTGTGTTGTGAATTTGATGAATGAATCACATTCATAATGATCAAATATCACCTTAACAGATGTCAAAATGGTTAATTTTTCGGAGGCATCTGACTAGCTGATTGCTTTTTTGAGGGAAGCATTCGTTTGCTTTGTGAGTGAAGTCCAGAAGTGCTGAGACAAGAAATGGTTCAACCAAGGAAACTGTTTTCAATAACTTACCCAGTTCACTGTTAACACTACGTTAATTTGTCCATATCAGAGTGGCGCTTTATGATTAGAAGATCAATGACATAGAATGTTGATATAACTGAAGCTTTTCACTCTGTATCGAGTGTTGCATAAATGACCTTGAGAGCGTTCATCGATAAAGAACAGTTTCGTTTTGTAATTTCTTCCATTTGTCCAGCCATGCACTATCCTTCAGATGCAGCGAAACGTTTGAGGTGCTGAATTCCATTCGGCCACTTCATCAGAGCAGAAAGAAGACATATTGCGGTATGTTAACATTTCGTTCACTCCCATCCGTCGTTTACGTAGATAGAACTGAGCGCCGACTATCACGAGTCGCCGAACACGTACCGAAGTGGTTGAAGCAGCTGATGGCGCACCAGCCTCGACTTGGTACACTGGCGGCTCGAAATCCAACGTCATCGATCGCTAAACACCTCAGAGCAACAGGTCGTCAAGTTGACTCATTGAACTCATTCAAGATACTGTTGAATAATAGAAACCAAAAATTATTGGCTTTCTGCGAATCGATGCCCATCCGAACTCACTAGCGGACGTTGTGCGCACAAAAATGGTCGAGATAACCTATGGAGTTGCTATGATCGTGATTACATAAGACTTGGTGTGCTTTAGGCGTGTCTAGCTTCTGCTTGTCCTTACTTGTATGAAGTATATATCACTGGCATATTTTGAGTTTCCGACTGATGAGAGTAAACGAGATGTTAACAAATCGGAATGTCTTCTATCTTCTCTGATGAAGTAACGACAACTGTCGACAACTAGTTCTTATTAACACTGAACTCACAGTAACTGTTACGCTCGGGCGGTAAACTAACCAGTGTGATACAGAGTAGATGTCACGTGTTGGCCAGCCCCGTTATCCTAATTAGATGTAGGCACAATATACCAAACCGATTCGTTTGGAAAGTTTGGTAAGAAATTCAGTGCTTTTATCGCAACTTCTACGGCAGCTTTCAATATCGCTATTCGTCGATGACACAACTTTAGGAACTTCTGTGTAATTTTATTAAACACAATACATTTTGTTCACACACTTTTAGGAGCGTATTTTGTTTGATCTTAAAATCCGAGTGACGAGTACAAGGAAACCTTACAATTGAGTAAACTGTTAACTGGGAAGAAATCGCTCTTGTTGTCACAAGTATGAAACGGTGGTACGTCAACTTTTTATGTGGTGGAAACTGGTAGGTTGGTTTTTCTTGCCAAATTGTACGGTTGAATTCGTTAGCAAGAATCTCTTATTAAGAAATATAATTTAGGGCTGAGGAAGACAATCATAAACTAACACAAGAATACTGGAGACTAACAATTACACATATCTCGAAGGTTGTCTCTTCAAGGTCCATGTAGATACTTTCATTTTCTCCTTGAGTATAAGTGATTGGATAATTAGTGAGTTGTACACTTCGCAATGCTACAAGCCACATTATTAACAACGTGCAGTTTCCCTAGAACATGCAAGCTTTCACATTTTCAGTTTGCTGGCCAATAAAATTCGTTACAGTAAAGTGAAATTTGACCATTGAAAAAATTGAACGATTGCACGAGAACTATCAGATTTCTGTACATAAAATGGGTACACATTTAACATCGACAGCTGAGCAAACCACATTCAAGATGGCGGGATTTTTAAACATTAACCCGTCCCAGCTGAAATGAAACTAGCCGTTTGATGTGAATCTACTTGGAGGTGGCAAGAAGGACAGACATCTGTTTCCAATTTCCCTATTTCTACTACAGAAGTCATCCATCACTGATTAAAAAACCATTAAAATTGCAGCTTCCGTACCGTACCTGTCATTCATACCAATTGATTGAAATGATAATTACATTTGCTGGGATTTCGAAAAGTAAAAACGATACAAATTGTACACAGTATACATTTCACCACAGAATTCGCATACAGCTAGACTTCAACAACCAGCCACGAGACTTGCTCGCGTAAAATCGCCTCAGATACTGCGGTTAGCAAGACAGGTACCGCCTGTGCTTTTAAGATAATGAGACAATCTGAGAATCATACAAAGTGGGTGTGACCCGTCATCTGTGCAAGATACCTCGGTCGTGTCTGATGCGAAGTCAACGGTGCGACTTCGTACACATTTGTTGGAAAGAAAGTTCAATTTTGGTCATAACAGCCATAGATGATACCGACTTGCTTTAGTAAAATTGAGACTTGATTCTGGCATTTCTTTACGTAAAAAGAAAGCTAAGAGATCTGTGCAATCTGCGCAATCTCCGGCTAATTATGTTTTGTCTAACTTGTATTTACCAACTCCACAACCGGTTGTCCGAAACCAAATAAAGTACACCTAGTGACTATTAAAAAGCTCGTGTTATCATCGAAACAGAAGGGTCTCTTAATGTAAGGTTGCAACCGGTGTGTGCAAGGTTCAGTTGTCGAAGCACGGACTCGTCTACTCCGCATTCAGCACAATCCTGAGTTGGCATGCTTGACTTCAGCGTTGCCCGTGTTATCTTGTCAGAGTGTTTGAAGCATGCTCCTCAAAACAATTCGTTCACCATGCATTTTCGCCTGCTTACCGTGTACCTGATGTAAACCAGAAAGAATTAGTCTAAAAAGTTTAGATTTCCGTCCAGTAAACGACTGTAAACCTAATTGTAGGCTCACGAGATCATAGCTGACCAAGACAACTCACGTCTTGAAGCAGCTTGTCCAAACAAGAATTTTTATGAAAGATTAAACCCGCGATAAGCAACTTGCTGTCGGCGTTTGCTGTATTCCTTGTTTGCACCAAAATTTTCAGCTGTTGGGAAATTCGTATATTTTGCAGTAGGGTCATGAAAGATTACGTACAGCGGTGATTCAGGTTCTCTTCTAAACCACTGAGTATTTTGCAAAAGAAAGTGTTTCATGGGTTTCACAACAGTCTCGTGCATTTCCGTTCTTTTTAATAAGCATTGTCAAAAATGATAGTGTACAATTTATCAATCATTTTACAGACAAGGATCTAGGTTTTAGACATTTTTATCCGAACCTTTCTGAAAGACAACTGTATTTGAAATTTTTCACGAGTTTGCACTCTGTTTATCATCTTTCTGTACACGAACTTTAGACGTGATCAAGTGCATTTGATTAGACTCAAATTAGAAATCACACACCATTCAGGCTTGATCGAAACTTTCTCTAGATTCGACTTTTACAACTGCTACTGTTTATCGGTAGCATATACCCAAGGAATTATTGTGATGCATCAGTCGTTGCAATCTGAATAGATTTCGATAGTCACAGAGGGGTAATCGATGAGTTCAAAATGGTTAAAAATACCAGAGGCTAATATCTCTCTGTCTATTTGCCATCACAGCCGAATCCACAAGAATTGGATCACTAGGTTACTATGCCTATCTCTCTGGTGTTCGAAATTTATCGTACCTTCATATCTAAATTTTTTGATGTAGATTGCAAATTTCATTATTCTGAACGACCAGTCTGAACCTTTGGTCAAACTTATAAGAATACGGAAAAGGAATGTTTTATTTTGCCAGTATACTGCGATAACCTGCGTCATATGACATAAGTCTGAACAACCATACATGATGTCTTACTTTCGAACAGTTACAAGCATTCGATGACGACAACATAAATATGTAAGTATATCTGAACAACGGAATTATGTTGTCTTATCTACACACAATTGCTTTCGGTTTGATTATGGTTGTGTAGGAATAAAGATCGATTTCTGTTTTACCACAAAAATTATCATTTTCCGACAGAGTAGGTGAGTGATAACAAACAGGTGCCACGGCTGGAATCATCTTTGACCGCCGGTTCGTCACTCACCATAAGATCATCCGTTTGAGGTTTCGGTTTCAATGAGACACGTCTCATATTTTGTCCAATATGGTATTTCTCATTACCGGATTTCATGGATAGACAATGTGATCCACATAATCGTCGTAGTTCAATACGAAAGCTATTCATAAATATGAAATAAGTAATAAATCCGGTTGTGTAGGTTAGCGACTCAATCGAACTACACAGTCGCGACACATGAACCAACTTCCTAGCGTACTGTGGATCACTGATTTGGTACCCATTCATGTCTGATTGCTGACGAAGTATGATTACAACAATGATTGGAAACGTGATCACGAAAAATAGAGCAGTCAGGGCCAGGTGTCCAACGATACGGCGAAACTCTGCAGCCCCACGTTCGTCGTTCAAACACAATCGCCCACGTTCCTGAAACAATCCACGTAATTTGAACACAATCAGAAAGTCTGAGATGAAAACGACAGCAGATGGAATTATGTTGGATCCTAATATGGATAAATACAATGCGTACTGGGCGCCAATCTGCAACGAATCAACAAACTGACAACTTTTCTTTGTCAAATCTGAGCTGTCTTTATGTGTAACTAATCCCGATTGTATAACTAAAGGTAAGTTCAGCGTGAAACTTGCTAAGTAGACACCACAAATTCCACCAATTGCCAATCTCAGATAGCGATCACCACGACATTTGAGCGGTCGATACACGGTTAGAACACGGTCCACACTGAACATTGCCAACAGGTTGGTGGATATAAGAGCTGCAACTTCCGGTATGTACATGATAAATCGACATGCGGCGTCGGAATGCGTGTCAAGTTTGAGTACAATGCGACAACCACTTAGCCAGAACAGCCCACGACCCACAAAGTCGTCGAGCAATGCATTAAAAACTAATTCCATCGTATGTGCCGTTGAGATTGCGATCACATACAAGTTGAAACGACAAGGTACTTTGCGTTGCATACGTGAAAAAGCGACGATCACCAGTAGGTTTCCTATGATACCGAAAACAATTACGAAAGGTGTAATGTAAGCCCGAAATCTATAAACCAACACTTCCTCCATTGTCCTTCTCTGCATGGGTGCGGCACAAGTATTATTTGTGAACATATTGAAACAAAGTTGTGGCTACCAATTCACAGTGATCTAACAGACGAAGCCATCGACTAATATCCAAATAATGCACCAGAAATCAATCGTTTAACGTTTGCCATTGCTCCTTGGTGTAGTTAGAGTGAATGGACCAATCGAAATGGAGCGCTCCCTATACACCAATCTGATTGGCCCAAGGAAATGAAATGTTTCATGGACGAATGGGATTTTTGCCCAAACAGCTGAACAACTAAACTGTAGAGCCTGATTAATTACAGGACTTCCGGAATAAGTTCACATTTTGCAGTGGTTTTCTAAGTTCTGATCCATTAATATAGGTGTAAACAATCGTATTGTGTAGCTGTCAAAATTCGAAACCATTTGGGAAAATTACAGAAAGAGCAAACATAACAAGTTGCTACATTCTGATACAGTTAACCATGAGATATCAAAGTTGTGAATGTTTAGTGATTTAAATTATAGGTGATTTGTTTCAAGTTTTTACATAACGTGAAATATTCTTGCCCTGAATGGGGATCACCTGACTGACCGGTGAATCTTTTAGCTGAGGAACCATAAACTTAAGGTTAATACCGTTCAACGTAAATTATTGTCTTCGAGTAACCTCATTCTTTCCCAGGTTTAAACATTTAATAGTTTTGCATGAGAACCACGTTTGAAAGTCAGTAGTTCCGTTTCGTATGTGTTCGTCATCTGCTACCCACAGGACACAGGCCACCTAACACGTTTATCAGTGCTAAGAGCCACGTAAGACATAGTGTTCCAAACATTAAATTTTGTATATACTTGATAAGCCAGTACCGCATGGCGAGTACTATTTTCAGCGATTTCCAAATAGCAAGGCTACAGTGATGCTACAACACATAGAACTCGTTTGTATGATGCATCTTGCGACCAGTTCCAGTCCGGTGTTTAAAAATCGGTCCGGCCTGCTTGGAACGTGTGGCTAGATAAATTTAATACAGTTGTCAGCGGCTTCTGGTCAACGTTATAGTTGCACCCAGCACCAACAAAATGTCCGTTTCCGACGTTCTCTTTTAATACTAACAACCCACCTGAGTAGGACTCGCTAGTGAGGTTGTGGCTGACTGATTGGATGACAGAGTTCAGTTAGTCTTGTGTGAATTCATTCGTAGGATAGGTTGAACGGTTGGTAAAATGCCCGAAAGAACCGCCGTTTACACCTTTCTCAAGACAAGGAGGTGAACGCTCGACCTATTTGGCGTCCCCTAACTTTGCGAGCAAAGACGCCACGAGTTTGTGAGCTTCTGCTTGGGGAACCTACTTGAATGGCTAAACATTTAACCTATGCTTGTGTGCTTGTATCAGGCCTCATTTGAGCTTTTCTTGTCATG
Source organism: Paragonimus westermani (assembly GCA_008508345.1). Classification (NCBI taxonomy): domain Eukaryota; kingdom Metazoa; phylum Platyhelminthes; class Trematoda; order Plagiorchiida; family Troglotrematidae; genus Paragonimus; species Paragonimus westermani. Next base: position 120,971 of record QNGE01001824.1, read on the forward strand.
TCTGGCTTGAGCTATGTCGCAGCACTTCCTATCAATTTATAATTGACCAGTTTATCCATATAAAGATACCATGATAAAGATGACTTGTAGCATTGTCGGGATCGGTGTGAACAACTCGTTCAAAAGTGCTGTGCAAATGGAAGCACTTTGCTCTCTGAGAACCTGCATTGTCTCGAGAAATGATGTATACAACTTTGACTGGACTAAATGTCATACTGGAGGCAAACCACACTCGTGAACCGCGACCCAAAGAGCAACCTGCTGTGGGAACAACCACCGAGGCAGAAATATATTTTATGGTATACAAATAAACCATAGATATTACTGCCCACCGTTACCTATAACTTGCTACATCTTCATAGCGTATACTTGTCGGTGCCGTTTACAGAAGTATACCAGACCATTTGTTCGTTCTGTGCGATAAACATTCGGTCTGCGTTATCAACAATTTCTTGTAGATGCTAATCCCGGCTGCCACGACCCTTCAGTTGGTCCGTCGTGCACCTAATCATAAGCGCTATATTATTCTATTACACATGAGCAAAACCTTTCATAGTAAGGCAGTAGCTCGTAGTATGATTACGGGTTGCCCTGTTCCATAGGACTGTACAGACTGTATGTGTAAATGCTTCTGATGGCGGTTTAGAATCCATATTGTAATGTCATCGAAGTTACATCGGGCTTGTAGGTCCTGTGACAACAAATTCGTTCTGTGTGTATATCTCACTTCGGTTGTTATGTTGAATCACAATTTTCGCCGTTCATTTTGTTGGACAACAGCCGCTCACAACTTGGTCTGGACGAATTTATCAAGTTGGAGCGAGATAACATCAACAAACTGGAATTAAGAGAACGATTTGCAACTAACTTGACAAACGATCAACTTATTGAGCTGGTCGTTATTTGTGCGGTGTAGTGGACCTAAACACGGTCAAATTACTCGAGCAGGAGCGCGGAGCCAAAATGTGGTAAAAACCGAAGTAAAATGACTCACAGTAGTTCCTGAAGGTGTGTCAGTTTAGAGATCCACTACACGGAATGGAATATTCGACGGAAAAGAACCGCGATGTTATTCCTAAGATAGTTCCGCCGAAAACAGATGGTTTGTTCCGTTAGTTTTTGACCTTCTCGAAACCTGTACGCGAGCGACACAGAACGCAGAGAAGACACACAGCTCACGACCCCGGAAGTAGATTTTTTGAATTATTGATTATCGAATCAATCGATTAACTTGATTTACCCGTGGACCGTACAAGTCAGTTAGATAAAGGCGAGAAGAGTGGACAAGAAAAATTATAAAGTACAAAATGCTGTACAAAACGCTACAGCGGCTTGTGAGGAGAGTGCGGAGGAGATCATTGACAAGATTTGAGAGTGCGTGATCGGCTACCTGTAAATCAGTTGGAAAGCTGATGGAAACGAGTGCCCACGAGGGGGTGTTCATGGCTTTTAAGCGTCTATAGAGGTATCTCTAGCAACAATCAGCATCTGTTCACTCAGAGATCTCCCCACTAGCACTGAGGTTTCCTTTCTCTTCTATTTATGCACAGTGGCCACTTGTGCAGCCCAAAGTTCAACTAAACTGATGTCAAGGTATATCTCACAAGATGAGCTTGTCGTGCGTGCGTGTGTTGGTACCTGTCTGTTCATATCTAGTAAAGATAATGCATGTCAGGGGCAGGTTCAGGAACAATTGGTCCTGAACATACAAGGCCTGTTTCAGTCAGGTGATTACAATCGCTTTAGCAGGCCACAAGGATCTTGAGTGTGAATAACGTAGCAGGATGTTGAATGCACAGGCTTGGTCGAGAACGTGATATGTGGTCAGGACACGTTGCAACAACGCTGCCGTTCTCCACACCCTTCTATACAAATGTTCCTTCACCTTGGAGTTCAAACCCATTTCGGCTCTTTCTTTGTAGATTTTGCAGCAGTTGCGTATCAATTCTGTTTAAAGCACTTCGTGTACTGAAGCCTGATCTGAACTCAGTGACTTGTCCTAACTCATTATTGCATTGTCTCTGCATTCACCCTACAGCGTTTTACAGCGGTCAACTACTATGTTACTGATGAGTAGTCGGGGATATGGTTTATTTTCAAGTTGACCATCACTCACATTTGATCGCAGCGTTCGCATTCAGATAGACTTTCCAGCCAGCCTCTTTCGAAAAGAAGCACTAGACTCGAGTTTCGCTCTCATTAGAGCTCGTCAGTAGTGCATAT
>QNGE01001825.1:0-51028 GCA_008508345.1 Paragonimus westermani
ATTGAAACAGCCGATCGCCATTGTCAGCGTGTCGCACACGAGCACCAAACACACCACCCACCCGCCTCTTCTCTAGAGTAAGACGGCCATGTTGCATGTTCATATAGCCAGCAAGCACAACGGTGTCCGAGTGCCTAGTTTATCTCAGAACATCGAAGAAGGCATCGTGAGGACGCTCTTGACAACATCTGAACTACTGTCTGTTGGAGTGTGTGCCAACACGACAGTTAGAAATCGTCTTTCGGATCGGTGTTAACAGACTTTTACTGGAGTGCCAAGTCTGACTGCACATAAACGATCATTGACTGGGATCCAGTCGAGCAGCTTCTGCTCTGCCTTAGAGCTCAGCGCAATCTCCGCTCTAGCCTGATCGCGAGATTTGGCCTCATTGTCGTCAGCGACTCTGAAGCGGAGTTCAGCTGAGGGGCAATACTGGTATCATAAATGTGCGTTTTGGAGACACGGTGCACACCCGATCCCAGACTCAGAAGGGTGCTCGCTAGAGCAGCTTGCCGATCAGTTTGTCGAACAACGCAGACATTGAAACGAACAATGTTTACCGGTCGTCTTGACTTGCAAACAGCGAGATGAAACATACTTTTATCTTCAAAGCCAGGAATCCTTCGTCGGTCTGGGCGATTTCCGGCGACATAAGGCGCACTAGGCGATTGTGAGAGGGACGTTACTCCGTAGCTGCGAAATTTGGGCGCTCATAGTGGGCGAAGTGCACGGTCTTTGAACATTTAACCGTTGGAATTTGAGTGGCACCGGGTAAGCAGCGGTAAAACCTGGACATCTGTTGATGAGGCCTGAGCGGGTTGATCTGTTTCCGGCTGCGTTAACTTTGAGGGGTAGGCTTTCCCAAGCTGTCGTTTACTGCACCACGCTGTCAACAGCCCAGTAGTTTAGCATTGCGTCCGATTCGGGCGAACAGTGACCTAATGTGGCTGACTGAAGTCATCTCCATAGCTGAAACCCTCGTCACTCACAGCGTCGATCGTTGCCTGTTAATAGAAATGGCGGCTAGTGAGGTTTAGCGGTGTGAACGTTGTTTGGCTGAGTTATCTATAATGTAATATCATTACGAAATGGATTAATGAAAGCCAAAGGAGCTCACAGTCGCTGTGTGAATTTCGCTTACAACTCACTTTTTTGTTTCACGAGATGTTGGCAGCTTAACTTCGATTTTGTCGGGTTATGGGGTTCCATGTACTCCCATTTTTCTCGCTTTTTCGACCTTCCTTTCTCAGTCGTGTGGTGGCTAAGCATCAGCCGTGTGCTGATTTCGATAAGGGTGAAAGCAACTGTTGAGGGTTGGGTGGCTCCGTGGACAGTATTTTTAGTAAAAATCCGTTACGCTGCTCTAGCTTTATTTTTCGTCGTCCTACCAAACGCAAGTATGGCTGCGAAGGCAGTAGTGATCGGATATTGTTATACTTATTATATGATATAACTCCAGACTCATAAGTACTTTTCAGCAAATCGCGGAGGGTTAACAGTAGCTTCGCCCGCTACCTATATCGTATGGTCGCAGGCCCAAACGCGGTTGTCCTGATTTCTGCCTAAATGTGGGTAACCTGGTGATATCTGATTTATATAGGACCTTGTGTCTCATAGAAGTGGACATCTTGTGGTGTGTAATCCGAAGACTTAACGTCAACGTCATTTACTGTTGTACCTGCTTACCTCTTTCTGTCGTCTAAGAGGTCGTAGGACTACTTATTAGAAAAACTGTCTGCAACACGGCCTCCTTTCTCGTTCACGTATTGTTGAGTAATCCCCGTTTTTTATTCCGCTGTTGTAATTTGTGCGGGTTTCAGGGTACAATATTTTTGTCTACCGGCGGCGGAACTGCACCCATGGTTTCCGGCATCGGAACGATGTACCAATCTTCGGACGATATCGAGAACAACATGCTTCCATCTGTGGGCGTCGGGGACGGTGTTCATGTTTCGCATGGAGGATTGCTCTCTACGGCTGCTCAGGGACCCTATTACGATCTATCTGTTGGACTTCCGACGCCTACGGCTATTCCCGGCTACATGCAGCCTTCTAGTCCGGGACGTGAGTCTGGCGATGAACAGGAGCAGTAAGTAATTGTCTGGGTTTCTGCGTGCTAACCAATCCACAATGATACCACTTGCCGAAGCCTTACTAATGCCCTACTGCTATATCCTGCATTATAATGCGTAATTGTGTAGTTGTTATTTACAGCAGTACACAACCCTGCTTGTTCTTTAAAGAGCAAATGTAGTTGAGTTGAGCGTGTCATCAGGTTTTTGAATAGCTTACGCATCAAATGAGCTGTGTTGAACCGTTTGTGGTCACAGCGGAGACATTGTGGGCAACCTTTCAAAGTGTCACATGTGCCAATGCATTGCGTTTTCTTTACGTCATTTTTTATTCCGGAGCTTGTTCTCACTGTTTGACAGTTTAGCACCCGTGTGAACTACCGATGTAATACTAATAAAGATAATTGGCAGTGACGTTCGTTATCAGAAAGGTGTCTTATTTAATGCGTAGGTTCGTGTTTAAAAGACCATGGTTGGAACAGTTTTACTGTGCGGTTACAGCATACGCTGGATAAACGTTGAATATACCGACCGTACTGTTATATTTTGTCATGTGGCCCCACTCAAACGCATACCTCGACTAGCATCAATTAGGACTCAACCAGTTTGTTAGAAGACAGTTTTTCTGCCCGTAATGGTCAACCTAGTTGACTTAGGGGCGCTGTAGTTCATTATATCGGCGTACGCTTCAATGGACAACTGTTTGGATACTGCCAGAGATGCGTTCTACGATGCTATCGTTGACCTTTTGAAGCAGACCAAACACACTGACATCACCATACTAGCGGGCGATTCTAGCGCTCAACGTGGTCGTCCCCCTCCAAAGAAGACGTTTGGTATCATCCGAAAGGTTGCTACAGCCGGGCGCATCTCACGGTCCATATATTTTGAGTGCCGCATTTCAACACAGAGAAAGGCGTTGTGTTAAATGGAGACCTCCCTGTGCTACTCAGCTGTGAACACAATTCGATCATGTAGCACTCAATTACAGGTGGCGCCACTCTGTTAAAGACGTTCGTGCATTTTGGAGCAATCACCTGGACTTGGACCATGCTTTTGTGTGCGCCCATTTTGTTCTGTCGTTTGCCTTGAGGTATTCGAGCGAGGGGAGTGAAAAGAACACTTGCCGGTAGGCATTGATGAACAGGTAGCCTAATTCGACACTGGGAATGATAGAACACTTCCCCCCCTGATCCGTGATTGTGGTGGTCGTCGAGTCGGTGAGAGTGAGGCATATGTGAAAAGGATGGTTTAGTTATCACTAGGCAATCTCGCCGAGTTGACGAGTTGGTTGAACCTGTTGAAGTACATTTCAGACCATGTGGACGACGCGACTTGAATGATCATTCCCAGGTGGCCTTCCGTTAGAAGTGGAAGTGACTCTGGGACCTGATTTATTGAGGCGTAACAGAGCTCCTTGACCAGATCTCCTGTCTCCTCCTGTTTTCATGGATGGTGGTCAGAGGTTGATATCGGAACTGACAAAACTTCTTCAGATGGTTTGGGAAACTGATGGTTTACCTCGTGACTGTTGTTTGTCAACAGTAATTCCCGTTTTTGAAGAGGGTGCCGGGTGTCTGTGTGACATTCAAAGAGATATCAGTCTAATGTCTGTTTCGTCTAAGTTACTCTGTGGCTTTGTATTAGCTCGGTTCACTGATCCCGGGGTAAGTGAGGTACGTGAATCACAGGCAGGATTCCGTTCCGGTCGTGGTCGTGTTGAGTACATTTGTACCTTGCGACGGATATTGGATCATCGGCACTGTTATAGGCGGCCGACGGTCGTGGTGTCTTGAGACCTAAAGGCTGATTTCGGTTCGGTTGCCTGTAATGTTCTCTGGAACTGTCTTCTTCACCAGGGAGTTTCAGGGAACTAGTTGAATTCGTTGAGATCACTGTTTGTTCAGCCTGTAAGCAGGGTTGGAATTTATTGAGAGCTGTTTCGGGCGTTCATCACTGCTAGTGGTGTTTGTCAAGGATGTCTGATCTCCTCCTTGTTCAATTTCGTGATGGACGACATTGTGGGAGATGCACTTGCTGAGTGTAGTGAGCTTGGTGTTGAAGTTCATGCTAGCGCTAGATTGGTTGACCGACATGGAGTGTGCGGATGATATTGTGTTACTCAACGCCTTTGCCGAAGACATGCAGAGCATGTTGAACAAAGTGATCGACCATGCTGGTTTATGTGGAATGCGCTCCGCACCTTCAAATCGCAGAGCTGTTTCAATACTGGGGCATTTTTACTCCCACGATTTTTTATTGCATACGGTCCACTTGAGACTGTGAACATCCTCACATACTTGGGTAGCACTATCTCGCGAGTTCGTAATATTGCTGGTAAGATATTGGGGCCGATAGTGAGGATGCGAGTTACGTTTGCCAGCCTACGTCATGTGTGGTGTTGAAAAGACGTTTGGTTGTGGCTGAAAGGAAGCGTATATAATGCTTGTGTGGGTTTTGTTTTGTTCCATAGTTTGGAAACGTGGTCTGTTCGGGCGGAGGATGTGAACAGATATGCTGCGTTTGGCGGTCGATGTCTTCTTTTAGTTAGGCTATTTGAATTGGACTGATCGCGTGAGCAATGGGGCCGTTCGCCGGCGCGTATTTCAGAACGCTGGGGACGCGCGATCGTTTGTTCATATGATCGTGTTACACAGCCTGCGGCGGTTGGGTCACGTACTACGGACGCCCGTTGAATGTTACGGTGTATTTTTCTCCTGACACTGGTTTGGTGTGCATTCTCTTCAGGGTGGCACGTTAAATTTGCGACGGTGAATGCATGTTTGCCCATACTGCGATTGTCTTCAGGCTGAAATCGGTCTTCCACGATGCACTCTGTGTGAGGATATACAGACTTCATACCGGAGAGTTCACAGTGTAGTACTTAAGCGAACAGGTGAACGTCCAATTTTCTTTCGATGACCTTCAACTTCCTCGTGGTGCTCGTCATGGTTGCCCATTTATTTAGTAGAGAACTTCGGCTGTTATGACTGAACGACACCCGTCGATGTGAAAGATCGTGTGCATTTCTGTTGGCGGTCGCTCATGTGGGTCGGTTTACTAATCCGATATCTACCTTAGTCGTTAATTGTAAAACATTTTCAGATGATTGGTTGCCAATCATAGTACTTTGTTAGTGGTACTGGTAAAACCACTGTGCAAACAATGTGTAAGGTGAGTACAAAACACGTATAAATGGGGNATGATGATGATGATGATGATGTTGACGTTGAGCTCACGGTAGCTCGTCTTCCGGCCACCTGGTTTCGGACAGCGAACACTTTGTAAGCTTAGGTTGATATTGATGACCACTGTTGAGAAGAGCATGATGTTCAAGCCTCGCTCTTGTTAGTGCCTGTCCTTACTCACTCCTCATAAACAACTGATTAATGTTTTATGAGTATGACTGATTGAGTTTGTCATCTTGCGAGTAATGTGTGCGTTCCTTGCTCTTACCTAAAGGATTCCAACTGGCCTAAAAACTAACGGCCTGAGACGGTACGCTCGATGCGTGTGTGATAAAGTGAAGGAAAAGGGAATCACATCCTACAGCGAAGTTGCTGACGAACTGGTACATGAGTATGCCGCTGAACATCCGATGATTCCATCGGAACAGGTATGTAGACTTTTCACTTTACATGTAACTGTCTCCCAACCTTGAAGTTTGTTTCCAGGTTATACATGCATCAATTGATGTCTTGCTTAATCTTTGCAGCTTCACTACATACAGAAGAACATTCGACGTCGTGTGTATGATGCTTTGAATGTCCTAATGGCCTTAAATGTGTTACAAAAAGAAAAGAAGGAAATTCGTTGGGTCGGGCTTCCGGTTAATATGATCGAAGAATGTCGCCGTTTGGAAGAAGAGCGAGAGAAAAGTCAAATAGCACTACGTAACAAGGTAAGTTAGTCGATCACATGACCACTGGGAATAGTTCCAGTAATTTGTACATTCAGTTCTTGTGACACGGTTTGTAGTCGGGTTTGTATGTACTCTTGAATAGAAGATGAACTGGAACAGTTAACACCGTTTAGCTGATCCGGTTTTGGTTCGAAAAGGTGGTACTGGCAGCTCTTCGCACTCCTATTCGAACGCTGGCAGACTGTACACTTGTCTTTACTGGATGTAATAATTTGTTATTTGTCTCTCAGTGCCAGTAGATTATCTGCCCTTTTATGAATTTCATTCATTCATGTAGCCAACATCATTTTACTCAACAACGGAGTCCCATCGAGCTCCGCGTGTTGATCGTTACGTACCAAAACAATCGGTTAGACCGTGGAGGACGAACTAATGAGTCATGATTTCATCAGAGGGGATTCACTGGCAGAGTACACGTTGTGACTCAGGAGACGACGACTTGGAGACACCCGCGGTGCTAGGTGGTGCTAATTCACTTGGCATATCTTAATCACACCTTCAATGGTTTTGGCCACCAGAACTGCAAGGACATTTATTACCGAAAAGTCAGTACTTCGAGGTGATGGTGCTCTGATCGGCCTACAATCCCGTGCACGATTGTAAGTCGTTTTACCTTGGAGACACGGCGTCCATCTTGTTGGTTTCGCCGTCTGTGTATTGTCTGTGCATAGTTCCCGGGCTGTGGTGTCAGACCAGATGGTGAAGTGACGCGTACGGCAAAATCATGTGGTCAATTAATTGAAAAATGAATAATACTAAACAGTAGACATGTGTGCGAGCAATCTTGTTAGAGGAGGGCAGGTGCCGTACCCCTTTCATATCAGATACTACCTGTGGGTGCACGGCAACTTATGCTGGCCATTTTTTTATATATCCACGACTGTGCAATGTGCACATACTGTCTGTGCGAACCGAGAGCTGGGAACCACAATATCCATTTTTGTCAAGGAATGTTTCTTCCCTTGCTTTCCTTAGCTGTTTCGCTTCCTGTCACTCATAGACTGAAGGCAATCAGCCGTTTTTTGGTTGGCTTCCAAACGACTAAGCATCCATCACGGCTTCAGAAGAGGGTGAGAGAGGTTTATTGGTCCCATATCATTCATGGTTTGTTGATCGTTGAAATATGTTACACGATTTCGAACGAAACTCAGGTCTCTCTTTCTATGCTCTAGACCGTAGAGATACAAGACCTAATCCTCCAATTGATCGCTTTCAAAAATTTGGTTATGCGAAACCGCATCAATGATCGTTATCGCCGTAGCCAGTCGTCCACTGAAGCACAAGCTTCCGGTGACAATGGAGCTGCAGATCTGCATCTTCAAGGTTTTGGCCCCGGAGTAACTCTGCCCAAGACTCGCACAGAGAAAATTCCTCTTCCATTCTTAGTCATTTCGACTCACCGAAAAACCGTGATTGATTGCAACATATCCAATGATAAGTAAGTCACGCCGTTAATTTGCACATCTTTTTATTTAAACTTGAAACTCAAGATGGTTCTGTGTTGGATCGTCCCTACAGCAGTTACACACCTGACCGTACATCTTGATTTCCAACCCGAGAAGGGGAAGACACGTAAGCACCGACGTTCATTGGGAACGAGTCAGAAGTTGGACTACAAAGGCTGAACATCCATGTCACAGCAACCACCGAAGGCAGTCAAGACAGAGAGCGAATCAGTCGCGACGACTATGTGTGACAGTCGTGACGTTAGAATGAATCAGGTTAAGGGGGCGTCATCGAGCGAACAAAGTGCTGTTCGGATAGAGCTGTAACGTACAAGCATCCGATCGCGCGGTCTCAATCTGATGGATTTCGGTCTGTAAGAAGAAAAGGCTAAGGAAACTAACAGTATCATGTTATACAACTGATGTTCGGTTCTACCTGTTGGTTTGTACATTGTAAGGTAACCTTGTGTCGACCTTGCATCGTATGGTCTTGCGCTTTTTGCCTTGCCCGCTTAAAGAGATACCTCTCCCACGGTTCTGTGGCTAAAGTCTGGTTATGTTGACCCAACGTCAGAACATATTTCATCACTTCGTGAACCCTCCAGTTGAGTAAGACACTGAGAAGGCAAGAATCCTATGGTGTTCTACAGAGCACCATTTTCTGCATTCCGATCACCCATAGACGCAACCAGTTTTCGTAGACAAAGTTTCACAAAGCGGAGCGACGGGTGGGTTCATAAAAACGGATGCGGAAGTGAAAAACAGGAACAGTGGCTACGCAGATTTTCTGAACACGTGGGACTATTACTGTGTTTAATAGCCAAAGGCTCAGTTGACTGGAGGATGCATTTCCACTTGTCCTTGAGGTTTAACATTAGTTACGTATCTGTGTAGCCAGCTTTTACTCCGAGGAACACCACGTGATTTGCGTGTGCTTATGTCGTATTCAAGTTCATCAGGGAAACGAATTGTTTCAAACGTGAAAGTTACCGGACTACATTGTAAACGGTCTGGTCGTGAAACAGTTGTTCGATTGTTAGGCCCCACTTCATTTTGATTTTTCCCCCCATAACCTTCATAGTATGATTCCGAGAAGGCAGTGGCGTTTTCCACATAGGTTATGCAAAGTTTCTTCAGCACAAAATCAGCGCATTGTTTTATAGCGCCCAAGTGATACCCCCGCTCATATCATTTCTTTTTGTAACAGGCTGGAATATTTGTTCAACTTCGACCAAGCTTTCGAGATTCGCGATGAGGTGGATACTCTAAAGCGTATGGGACTGATGCTCCGTTTAGGGACGATTCACTGTACACAAGAGGAATACAACCAGTGTTTGGAACTCGTACCTCCGTCGTTGCGGTTTTACGTAGAAGGTACGGCTGTTTTCCGAATGCCAATTTTTCCTGAAATTTTTTAAAATAAACGTTATTATCATCGTCCCTTGTGTATGTTTGTTCATGAGGTTCGAGCTTTTGCCTTTCTGGTTTTATCTCTGGATTAACCTACAACCGTGGGTGTGTGTATATATGTATGTATGTATGTATACGTTTCTGCTACCTTGACGTGGTGGTCAGGCTTGCGTGCTGTTTTGATCCGGAGGGCTGTGCTGACCATGGCTTCCGTCCTTCCAGGTTCAACCTTGTCAGATTGGCCAAAGGGGAGCAGCCAGACAAAAAGCAGATGCGTGAGTGGCTGTGGTCTTCTATACATTCTTTTCTTCGGCTTTGTTCGTGTGTTGTGTGATGAATGGTCTGCCTGGCTTTTCATAGTTCAACGCGAATTTTTTTTCCAACCGTATCTTCCTTGGGATGCACTTACCTGCACTCCTTTGCTGCAATGCTTGTATTACACTTCACAACTCTTTCTTCTTAGTGTAGATCTCGTCATTGCAGCCTCTCTGTTTAGTTTCCGAGAGATAAGGGTTTCCTTTCCTTATTAGCCAATCAAGTGGCTAACCAGCATTGGCCGGCTGGACAGAAAGGCCCCACTGTCACACCTCCCGATTTTATTCCTTCGGGTTTACACTTGATATGTGGTGTGTGGGTGGAACTGCAATTGGTGCAGCGCAAGCCAATTGAAGTGATGGATAAGCGCAGGCGTCCTTTGGCTTCGGTCACTGTGACAGGCTAATCCAAATCGGATGCCGCCAACCATGTATGTATACGTTAACAACTAGACTCCTCTGGATTTCATAATGTTTGAATGCTCTATCGATGTTTCTGCCTAACACAGTCGCACTTTGTCTCACCTTGACTTCATACCCAAACGTAGTTTCTTTCCGTTGGTGACTCTATTTGAGGTTTACAAAAAAGGAAACAGTAACAAAATCACTGTGCACACCTCTAAATTCCGCCTGTCACAACAGACGGTATGTTGCACACTGTCAGTCTTGATAGGGTTCAGTCATCCTCTGAACTAAATTCCTTAAGTACATGTGTTGGTCCACTATGCTGAGTACTTGTATCACTTAGCTTCTAAAGTATTAACTGCCGATTGAAGTTTACACTGGTTATCCCCGCTTCTATCCTAGCCATCTATGAACGGCGACAAGCTATTGTGCCCGACTTTGAAGCCTTGCATCAACAACGTCGTCTTTTTGTCGAGGCTCGCCTGGCAGCGGCAGCCGCAAATCAAGCCGCTGGTCAGACTCACGAGCATGGTGAGTCAATGGGACCTGGTGGATCAGGTCTTCGAAACTCGCAACACACACCGATGGACCATAGTTCACACTATGGCAGTCTGTTTGATGGTGGCTGTCCTCCAAGTGAAAGCACTTTGCGCCAGCTTTATCTGTCCCGTTCCGTTGATGATTCCGACGACGGCCATTTGGTCTCAAGCAGTAGTGGTGTTCCTTCGAGCGGGTTTGTTCCGGGTGATACGCAGCATTACGCTCGGGCTGCTGCTTCCCGAGGGTTCGTCGTTCCCGGTGGTCCTGGAGGTTTACTGCGGCACCGCCAGCATCCCGGTTCTGCTGGGCGTCAGTTTGTTGCAGGGGAGAGGACTATGCACACCGGGTCTGCTGGCAATTCTTCCAATGTAAACAGTCTGATCTGCTCCGTGGGTGCAGGGTCCTGTGAAGATGTTTCCGCTGCAGCAGCGTTAACTGCTGGTTCATCGAGTGACCACCGAGTTTCGCGCTGTGCAAGACCCGTTGATGATTTGATGGACGACGACGATCTGATGGGTGAGCATGAGGAAGACGATGATGACGAAGATGAAGACGATGAAGACATGGAGGAAGTTTGAAGTGCCTAACTGTGTACCTTATTTTCTCTCTGTCAGTGTGCAGATATTTTGGTTTTGTGTTGCGCCGTTTCTACCGGAGTTCACAAGTCTGGTAGACAACTTATTTTCCACCAGATTAACCTTTATCCGCTTTTACGGCCTCCATGTACATAGGTGTATTTCCCCATCAACCGCGGTATTAGGCTGACTGCGAAGTGTTACCTCCTCTTCCGACGGTTTTATCATCGTTTCCATGTCTGCTTTGCATTTTCCCCGGCTAGATGGATGACTGTGGTGATTATTGATTTTTTTATATACATGTAAATTACACGTTTTTCTCAGCCGATTATGCAATCAGCTGTCAGACTCACTTGTGCACACTACTTGTAACTAATTGCCAACAGTGAGCAAATATACTGTTGTGCATAATCGTTTGTGTTTACTGATTATTTTTGTCAGAGCTGCTTGTTGTGCGGCTGGTTTTTGTGGTACGTTCTCATGTATTACTTCGCTAGAGGCCAACTTTACACCTACTGGTTGCTAACCGTTTCAGTGCTTATTGGGGGTTTAGGCGTGTTTTTTTTATCCGGAATATCCTCTGGGCTGGGATCTGCTATACTGTGTCGGTACGGTTAAGTCAGAGGTATAATTTTATTGCCCGATTTTTACAGCCCCTGAACAAGGAGCACGTCAGTCACCCGTTCGTTAATTGGAACTGCCGGTGCGTCATTCTTTCCTTTCGAAGAACAACTATCACACGGAAGCTTGATGTGTATCTGTTGTACACGTTTGTAATCAGAATAAAGTGTCAATGTTTACTCACTGTGCTCTCAGACTTGACAAATCTGTCAAGTGAGTTACTTCTGAGTCACCTGTTCAAAGATAAGTTTATCATAGAAGCGCCTACCTCCTATTGCCCCGCAGGTTGGTTGCTGTCATAACAGCTCCTTCCACTGTGGGGTATCCTTCGCGTTTATGTAAGATGTGTGTGCAATTATTTCAGTTAGGTTGTTTAATATGGGTGATGAGTTCGTCCATTATTGCGATCCGTATTCTGTTTCTCTAGACTTATGAGGGCTCATTTGAGTGCATTCTGGATAAGCGTGAGCTTTTGTATTTCGGTCTTCAAGCATTAAGCCGTCGGTTTGGTCCTAGCCCCATATTTATAAGCAGACTTAGCTAATTTTGATTGGCGAAGTTTCACTGTCGTGTCCTACTGAGTCCGTTTGGTATGAGACTCTAGTTTTTGAACTCAGTCGACCTAGATTCAGGTTAGCTGTTTTATGACCGACTTATTTTTCGCGTGGGTACGCTTTCTTTGCGCTATCCGCCTCACTTAGCACCGGTTTTAGTCAGCATCCAGCCTCCTATCGCAGTCTTACATGTCACGACAGCGAACGCAGGATGTGAAGGCTGTGCGTCCTAGTCTACAGAAATCTCAGTGCTATTGACGGTTTGGGCTGGTCATCTTCAACCGTTATCGAGCTTGACTTTTGGGTTGTTGTCATCCTTTGAAGTTCAGTTTGCGTGGTTCTTGCCCGAATAGTTTTCATCACGTTCGCCCTAATATTACTTGTTCCGCCTTCATTTTTTAGACCCTAGCCTTCACGTTGTATTTCATTCAGTGTGGAAAACGAGATAGACGCCTGTTTTCCCAAATCCTAGATGGGCCGCACTGATCTAGGTTGTTCCTAACAGCGCACCATTTCCTTGTGTTATGTATCAGGCGACCCTTAAAGTGGTGTTACGACAGCAGGACTACTACCCTGAATACAGAACGTAGACTTTGGTCAAGTAGTCTACGTTTTTGATTACTCAAATGTGTTGTGGTATGTCAGCCGATTGGCAACATTGGTTTCAGAAGGCGGAACCTTGATACTCGGGATTGCCCCAATCCTGTACGTAAGATTGCGTGGGTCTATATGGTCTTCGTTCTTATCCATAATTGTCTGGCATAGATACGAGGTAAGTGGGTGTTTGGGGTAGTGGTCCACGGCCGTAGGTTGCATTTGCTCTCTAAACCATAGGTTCCGTAACTAGGTCAGGCAGAAGGTGTTAAGGGAGATGATGGTCAGTTTGCGTACTGGTGCGAAACCAGCCATCGTCCGACTGAGTTATCTATGAAGTGAAGACGACTGATGAAGCGGGAAGCGAAAGCTCTACGGAGGTCTGCTGATGCTGTCTTGCTGTTCCCCATTCATGTGACAGTTAAAGATGCGTTTCACTGCACTCTCAGAGTATCCAGTCGATTAAGCGTGATCGTTGTAGGTTGTTCTCTGGCTGCCACTAGTGACGCGTAGCTGTCAGGCTCATTTTAGTCATGGATACCAATTGCTGGAGGAACTCGTCCGCATCGTCAACTTGTTATCTTGTGGATGGAGACATGGTATAAGCGTTGGTCAGGATTTCAAGAGCGTACGAGTGGATTATGTTTGTCGTAGGGACTACGTGATTAACACGGGATGAGTTGTTTTGAATACATAACACTACCAGGCTTTACCCTGGTTGCGGGCTTTCTTGGGCTGTACTGTGTAAACGGCGTTTCGACTGTGAGGCGTAAATTCGTTTAGTTTCGTGTAACGCTTCGTGTATGTGATTGCAAAGGAACAAGGTCTATCTCTGTAATATCCATTCTAGTTCAAACAGCTTATTCTGTCTGTGTTGTTGCCCCCTACAGCCAATCTACTACGCTCCGATATGTCCCAGATAATCTGGTGATATAAAAATTATTGTTTATGTAGTTGAATAGTGCTAGTACTGCGGGTGATATCTAGTCAGTTATGTCGACCGGACTCAGCTCTCCGTGTACAGCTTCAGGCGTAACGCTAAAATCACAAGGCTTGAGGTTCGTCTTTGTCTGAACTCATCGGTAGTGTGTACCCCGTTGCGACCATACGGCTAATTCCAGATGTCATGCTTTCGAGATTTGCATATTGACAATAGCTCCGTCGGCTTCACGCTAAACGGGCCGAATAACCAAGCATAAGCATTCGGCCATATTCACTTGTGAGCAGTGTTAACGTTATCCAGTCTTACTCTGGATAAAACGCCATAACCGTCGAATTCTCTACTATGTAGCTATGTCGAGTGAAGTTCTCGATGTGTACGCCGAGAGTTGTTGACTGTCCGTTTAGGCCGGGCACTGCCGGGCCACCCAAATGTGGTCAGGAACAGTCACGACAGCAAAGCTCACACTCGATCGGAAGTCGTTAACAGTGTTTTATTTCACTCTCTCTTCATTGAGTAACTTCACGATGGGAACTTTAAACAAATCGAAGCAACTAATCTTGTTTGGCTTACTAAACAGTACTTGGATTTAGTACGCTGCTGGTTGAACACTCGTATTCAACCTCGATTTCCGTGTTCACCCAAATTGGTTGACAGGCTCACCCCACGTGGAGTTAGTACACTGAAGTTTCGTTCTTATTGAGGCTTATCGCCTGGGCATATCCTAACGCTTTCGAACTGGACCAGTAGAAGAGGTTTATCGTTGTAAAAAAACGGTGTAGCGAACAATCTCGTTTTCGGTTATTCATCATCGGACTAAATGCATAACACTTTTGTGAAACGAATGACAAGTTCAATTGAAGTCAAACACGTGGTCAGTATATATGAAAACAACGTTTTTATACTGTTACGTCACAATTACGGCGTCAGTGGAATCGTAGCAGCTTGATCGGTCATTGTGTGGGTGGTGAGCCATAGCAACCACAAAACCTGAACAAAGCAATTCTGTGCGCACAAAGGTGGGTTCTTCAGTCGGATTTTGATCGTCTCAGCTGCAGCTAGAGTTCGGCATCTCAGGTTTTGGCTGACCACTCTTGACTCAGTAAATCGGACAGAAAGAAGAGGCCGGGTTGATGGTGTGATGCAATTCGGCAAGATGTATCACAGTTGCGCTGGTAACTGTCTCAGCTACTCCGCTATTGATCCAGGCCAAATGATGCGCACGGTTACATTCGGATAAGCGTAACTGGTTTCACGGGAACCAATGAATAAGTATACGCAAAAAGAAGCTGCGGAAACGGACACATCCTTTTACCGTAGACACATGGTTGGAGTAGAGTTGAAATAGACACACGATCCGGCAGCATAGATTGTTTTGCTGACAGTAGTGTCAAGTCTCCTAATGATTCTTTCAGGAGGCGTGCCACGTTTGAATGACAACGATGTGTACACGGTTTTTTTTTGTCAGGAGCATCCTATCCTTCTCACGACGTTGTATAGTCGTGTCTACAAATCGTTCCGAGTAGCGATTCTGCAAGAATACTGTGTATAGAACGACAATTCATCGGGATATACTGCATATTCCAGGTCTTTTCCTTGTAAACCTTGCACTGACCGGACCCATCATCACCACGTAGGATAAGTATGTTCAGGAGGGCCAGTTCATCGTTACGTTCAACTTCCAGTGCAAATGTTACATTCTTGTGGACCGAGTCGAAAATGGCTAAGATGTCCGTTGGGTTAACATTTTCGTTAACTACACACAGTGTCATCTACATATCGCTTATAAACACCGCATCCATGAATGGTTTCTAGCTGATCGTTTTCAGGATTCACTATGCAGATATCTACAAACAGCGGTCCCAGTGGGAACCCTATTGCCACATCCAGTCTAACATCATCAGTCTAACAACCGACTGCTCTCAAACGAAACCCGTCGGGAATAGTGTGCTGCATTGTTGGTTCTGGAATCGAGCCTGTTGCGTCGGGATTGCTTCTGATGTAATTTGAACAACCGGTGGGCTAGGTTTCTGCTTCGAATGTACATAAGAGTTTTATCTTCTAGAGTGACATTGGAATTACCCATAGGCTGTTTCGTGTGTCTCAGTGACCCGGCTCACAATCAAGGCATCAACAAGCTGGGTTGGACACACCATGCTTATCGTCTTGTTTCCCTCTGAGAGTAGGGGTCAATTTCAGTCCCTAAAAAGTGCCTCGTGTTTGGTTCTGGGTTTTTTATTTTGCTGAAAGAGGCATTCATTGCGAAGATTCTTGAATGGATGTTTTTTTAACTTTCTTTTGACTGCGATTCTATACCCTGTTTCCACTGTCTCTCCAGACAAATCTCATTGTTTTCTGCGTGGAAGTCATGTGAATAACGGTTAACCACCTTGTTTAGTAACAGAAACAAATCCAGCGGACCTTACAAAGTTAACTGATACTTGAATTTTGACTAAGCATACTTGTATTCAGGGCGATAGTTAGCAAAACGGGGGTGACTACTAACTCACGTAGGAAGTTAGCTGTTCCGATTTCCGCCCTTTCATTCTTGCAGTTTCTCACGAGGTTTCACGTTTTTCGTTCACTCACCCAAGTTCTAGTCAGGAAACGTTCATCTACACTTCATGGATAAAGCCAACAGTGTAATAGAATGCCGGGAGACGGATTTATAATAGTGGGGGAACATAGGAGTTTGCTCATCCGGTTCTTGAACATCGCTGCATCCCGATGGTCAACTTGCGTGTTACGAATGACACTGCTATTTGCTCCTCCATGTCCTGTCTGATAAACGAAGTACTCACTGACGTAAGGTACGCTGTGGTTGATTGCTGACTTGATAACTGGAAACATGACGGTCACAGCAGATTATGAACTGAAGGGCTTGTTTTTTTAATGGAATTAAGACTTGTTCACGGGGACTCAGTGGTTTGAACTTCGTTGTTTGTTGGCTGAGCCTCCTGTGAAGTAAATGCGGTTAATGAGACAGTGTTCTGATAGCCATCTGTCTGTGATCACCTTCTGCCTAAAGGATGAGGCACCCTGGCTGTTTGAATGAGGGTTCTTGGGTCTTCTGTACGTCGTATTTTCTCCGCCTCTTTGTTTTCTCACCACAATTGTCCTGCAGAAAACACGTTCCATAGGGGGATAGTCGATGACACATCTCTGTGGACGAAAAGCATTTCGATCACATGGGATCCGATTGGTTTTAGTATTATACAACTTTACTTCAGATCCGTGACAATAAACGTGCATGCCTGATCGTCACTAGGGTCTCATCAAGACTGCTTTTGGTTCCTCGGTGTACTTGGGGCTTTCCAAAGTAAAGTAAGTGTTGTGTCCGCAAAAGACGCTTGGTCAACAAGTTTATTGCGCAAACTTCCGTATAGGTCGTGTCAAAAACTAAACCACAAACGCGTACACTCATTTGCACGACAGACATGCACTCACATACAGAGTGACAGTACGTTGTCATTCGCCCTGGTGAAAGTTCTTACACAGCATATACACGCTGTTCCGATAGTCTCTTCTTGTCCGTCGTGTTCGGGGTTTGTCCTTTTGTTCCTGAATGTCGCCTGTGGTTAATACACTACTTGTGAGTAGTATACTACTCACAACGAAACTTCCTGTTATACAACAGTAAGTATTCCATCACACCCTTCGTCCACAGCTCATGAAGATTACACAGTTAGCACACACTAAGGAATCGTGCCATGTTGATATCAAAAGTGATGACAGGTGATCAGCTACTATATGCTGACTAACACTATTCTAGGTGAAACCATGTCCGACCTGCCAAAGGAGAGCAATCAGACGACAAGAAGTTTCATTCATAGGGTTGCACATCGCACTGCTGACTGCATAGGAATGCTTAGGTAGTGAGGCACGATCCTATGGACATACAGTACAGCCGTTTTCGTACTTGTGGGACTACTATCCTCCGATTAAGGAAAAAGGGGGGTTTAGTAAAGGTATTCTCGAAAAAAAGAACGTTCCAGTCACTCAGCGGTTTGTTATGGTCGTCGACGTATTATCTCGTACGATCGGAAAGCTTAGTGTCATTTACCAGCTTGATGTGGATTCGAATAAACCCACTACGTCCAGCGGTGTTCACAGTCAGACACTAGTTCTATTCAGTGTGCCGTCGGGCTAGGCAAACCCCATTGCCAAGTACCCCAGACTGTTAGATCATTGGCTGTGGGCTTAACTCTACAAGAAAAAACATTTCGCGTGTGACATCGCTGGTCAGACTTTTAAATGAAAGACTCAAGGTGCATAAACGACTAAGAAGTGTCAAGTGATAGTTACCATAACAAGCCAGTTAACTCATTTTCACCTCCTCCTGCCGATTGCATTCTCTTCAAGCCAATACGGCCGGTAAACATTGGTCGTTTCAATGTCTGCGTTGTTCGACAAACTGATCGGCAAGCTGCTCTAGCGAGCACCCTTCTGAGTCTGGGATCGGGTGTGCACCGTGTCTCCAAAACGCACATTTATGATACCAGTATTGCCCCTCAGCTGAACTCCGCTTCAGAGTCGCTGACGACAATGAGGCCAAATCTCGCGATCAGGCTAGAGCGGAGATTGCGCTGAGCTCTAAGGCAGAGCAGAAGCTGCTCGACTGGATCCCAGTCAATGATCGTTTATGTGCAGTCAGACTTGGCACTCCAGTAAAAGTCTGTTAACACCGATCCGAAAGACGATTTCTAACTGTCGTGTTGGCACACACTCCAACAGACAGTAGTTCAGATGTTGTCAAGAGCGTCCTCACGATGCCTTCTTCGATGTTCTGAGATAAACTAGGCACTCGGACACCGTTGTGCTTGCTGGCTATATGAACATGCAACATGGCCGTCTTACTCTAGAGAAGAGGCGGGTGGGTGGTGTGTTTGGTGCTCGTGTGCGACACGCTGACAATGGCGATCGGCTGTTTCAATAATCTTACGGTGGGTACGGTGTTATTGGTGAGACAGTTGCTTATAACCGAAAGATAATGGCGCCAATAAAAACACGTTTACATAACACCTAACTAGCAGTGTGACAGAGACGAATAATAAACTGGATAACAAAGTGTTTGGATTTATGAAAATCCGGCTAACACTGTACACATAATTGTTGCAGATCACTGCTTGAGTACCTGGAGACTTACGGGCGGATGTAAAGCTGGGTTGATGTCAGTGTAATCCTTGGCTCGTAATTCCTTTGTTCTGTACGAGCCTCGGAGCCAAAATCCTCTCGATGCGACCGTGTACCGCTTAGTTCGTGTCATCCAGTACGGGCACGAAGACGTGTCTTGTGTCTTAAGCCTCTAATTCTTTTGACATTTGAGGACCTGACGGCTTTTGTTTTGACCCTGAACATGACTACTGACAAATCCAAACCATGAGTGGGATAATGTTTGCGTGTATGTGTGTGTGGAGGCGGAAGACGTGGGAGACAGGGTTGTACAGTCACCTGTGGTGTCGGAATGATTGGGATTGCCCCCCGTGTCGGGTGCATCATGAATGAACGCGTCTGTTTCTCGAGGTCATTTGGCGTTTCGGATTGTAGAGACATCGAACCACGTTTTGGTAGCAAATACGAAGTGTCGATGCGGTTATCAGCACGGACAAACAGGTTATGTAAGTTATAAATGTCCTGTCCAAGGTGACACCTACGGTATACACCCTGCAGCTTTAAAGTTTACTGCGTTGTTACACTCCTCAGACCCTATCTTTGTCATGGCACACACGTTGCTGGAGACTGTCGATTGTCCCACTTACCTGGGTAGTGTTACATCGTCACCTTGTAATACTACAAACTATAGTGGGAACACTTACTGCGACAGCCAAACTTCGCTCTCTGTGGCTTCGTGAAGATACCCACTTGTCGAGTAAATGCATGGGTTAAGATGCGATTGTGCTCTCGACTTTGTTCTATGGATAAGAGAGCCGACCCATTCGTGCGCAAGATGCATATAGACTTTCTGTATTCCATCACAGTATTCGCCGCCACATCGCCTGTTCCCGTTGAGCTGACTGCGTAAGCAACGCGAGTCTGTGGGCGCGTATTTGAGAAACGTTTAGGTTCATGGCCGATAATCGGGATAGTGAAAATGCAGTCTTCGCTGGTTGGGTTATGTGCTCCGTATGTCGGCGGAGTGTTTGCCGCACCGCGCAGTGTTCATTGTTGCTGCCCACGGTTGGTGACATGGTCACGGTCAGGCCTGAAGGTCATCGGTCATAGCTGTCACTGTCCAGTTGGTGGGAGTTAATGTTGTCTGGTTTCAAGAAGAAATCTGTTACTTCCTAGGCTGCACACTTTTTCAGTGGAATCTCTTTTAGCTGTTGGCCTGCTGGCGCGATTTATGAAAGCCTTTCACGCGATTTGACTATTCCAACATAGGTTAACACTTGGGCAAGGTCAATTCGTTCCAACAAGACTGTTGTACTATCTCACCCTGAAGACGACTCCCCTGATTTAAAATATGAGAAAGGTGCTCGCGTTATGTAATTTATACATCGTTGTGTCGGTGAAAACAAATCGAAAAATGCACTTTTTCTAAAGGTTGAGAGCCGTTTCTTTCTTCGCTCTTTGTTCCCTGATTATGACGGAGTTTGAGGCTAACGGAAGGTAATATCCATTTCAGCGTATTTCCGGATTTATCTGTGTGGACACTTACTTCAACCGTGCACTCAGAATTTCTTTTAGTCAACCAGACGTGTCAAATCTATCGCAAGCACCTTCATTGGTGGTACCCTGAACCTGCGCATTTTCGCAAACTCCTGTGAGTCATTTTCCTTTTGTTTCCTAGTATTCATTCCTCTTGCTCATCCTTCTGTTGCATAAGTTACTTTTGTGTAGCATTTAGATCCAGTACACTTGGGTATGCAATTTTTGCTTCTTCCAAGAAATTTCATAATTCGTTAAAACAAGTTAGACTGGAACGTTCCATTTTGGGTGCGCACCGCTTTGGCGGTTCACGGTATTTGACATTAATTCACCATTTAACTTTGCTGTCATTTTTGTCATAGAACAGCTAAGCATCGTTTTGACAACAATAATGTGCTATCTAAAACGATGATAAGGAAAGGGGTTTATTATCATCTACTGAAGTCGTAGAATAAAAAAATCCTTACTTACATACCACTGCAAGAAATTAACGCTTTATTTGGTCGATCGATTTGCTTGATGGATTCGATCAGATTCCATCGTAGTTTCTCAACCTAGAATGTAGCTACTGTGATTATGGTGATTATGTTGGTGATGGGGACATATTATTAAAATTTCGCGTTTCCCGCAATTTTCTCTTTTTCTCTTGAACCCAATTATACTCTCACTCCTTCTCCCTTTGTGTCTTAGTGTGAACTGGTTTGGAGTATTTGGAAAAATGCAGGATTTTCCTCGTAAGCCCCTTGAGGCGAGCGATTCGCGTTGGAGTTGCGCAGACCCTGACAAGTCTCCCTGTCCGTATGGGGATAAGTGTTATCGAAAAAATCCTCGTCACTTTGAGGAGTATTCACATCCGTGTAAGTCCTTTTACTTCAGCGATTTGGTATAATTCTAACCACAATCACCTCAGTTAGGTCAAATGTAGTTAGCTGAGTCTTGCGGTGAGAATGTGCTTGGCCACTCTTCCTGCCTACTTATCCGGGTTGTATGAGTTGATCGTCTGAGCGACGCGGGCGTTCATTAATACGTATTAAAAACTGAGTTGAAGTGAACACCATATATTGCTTCGCCTGTTTATCATGTCCATACATATGGTACTGGCTGCGCTGATAATTATTTATGACGGTTACGCGTATTTCTATTTTCAATCACGTTAATCAACCAATGGTCGTATCAAGGGGATTGCGAAGCCACTCAGTGCGTTCACTTATGGCGTCGCAAGGACGCCAATTTGTGGATTAAAGACAGAGCTTACAATGCGTCTGGATGTCCACCTTTGCTCAGTGGCTCATACCTAGCCCCCATCTGTGCAGAAGATACGTCTAGATTCTTAGTATCCGATTGCTGTCTCCACCAGTTAACCTGTACCAAATTGGTTAACTGTGTGGACAGCACGAAAATCGGCCAATGGTTATTTGAGAAATGCACAAGTCCGCCACGGATAACCGAGGTAATGGGAGTGTGCAATCTAAGCTCTTTGGGTCGTGTATTGCGTATGCCGACGAGGTATCAGCCGAACTGTTCAGTGTAGCTGCTGACGGCTAAAGGAACGCAAGGCGGCTTGGCGGTGGCGTATTCATGAGCCTTAACATTCTTTATCGCTTTACCGGCAACATTGATGGTATCATCTATCCGGCTGGCAGGGTTTTGGTAATTAGCCTCATTACCACTGTGCTGTCTCGAGCACTTCCAATAAGTCACATTTCGCCTAGTCTGTTTCGTTGGATCGAATCCGTTATATATTTGCATTTTAGCACTTAATATCTTTTAAAAACCAACATATCGGTGATGCAAACTTTCCATCTTAATAATAATATCATGAGCCTCTGAAGTTGATGCTTGTTCATGGAAGGCATTCAGCCAGTCTAAGTGTGTGGAACGGTTCATTATTCGAAACGTATCTAACGGAGTGGAGTTCATGAAATTTGACTTGGAAATGAACATTGTAATACAGAGACGTCTCGTACATTCTGAGCACATGTGAGTGAAGAATGTCACTTGACTAGCGTCTTTTGTTGTTGAGGGAATCAACCGTTTCGAAACTAGTCACTCGTTTTTTCTCCCAAATGAACTCCAGACTGTTTTGTTGACGAAATTGGCTACATTTTTGTATCAGTATCATTGTTCCGAAGTTCTCTTCCTTCAAAACTTCGTGATACAGATGCTGGTAAACATACTACAGTGCGTTTGTGCTGCATCGTTTCAACACGCTTGCCAACTGTCCAGCATTACAATAGTTACAATTTCATTTTCTTTAAATCTTGAGATTTATTGTTTTGTCCTCACAGCCCCACTGACTTTCTTCACACTTGTTTTATTTTGGTTGAAATCCTCCACGTTTACTCATCTTAGCTTAACATCGCGTTAAAGTCACGTATGTTTCTCTTATCGTGAACTCCTCGTTACATCGTTCGCTTCGCAACTGTTGTCAAAATTCCGTATAGCCAGTAGGTCGCAATATCAAAACGCCTCTCTACTAGGTCGGGACTGACATAAGTGTTTTATTGCCTCGCCGTTTGTGGGGAATTCGTGTTCAGACTCAACAGCTCACCAGACGGACGTCAATCAATACACCCGAGGCCGTGGTCACATCCCACCACTTATGCTCCAGGGAGCTGTGCGTACGTGTTCAGATATGCACGGTATTCGTGTCACATTGGACCACTGACTCCGATGCTAGTAAATTCGTTTGAATTGTCAAACTTGCTGTATGGTCTCTTGTGTTGATCGTTATTGATGAGACATGAAACTTGGCGTTTGTGCCAACTCATTTCGTTTTTGTGTTCTCTGCATTACTCTTCGAATCGTTCGGTTCTCCCCGACTCTCTTAATTCATTCTAAATTGACTCGTGCTAGAAAGGCCCATTTGAATGTTTGAGCGTTCCTAATAAACATCTTTATATGCTGCACCAGCGTTACATTGCACAACTTCCTTCATTTCATATTAAGTCGCTCCTTCTACCTTCACTTTGCTATTCGTGCTGTTTACGAGGTTGTTTTGTGGTGGCCATTTAATTTTTTCCTTGCACCAACAATTACAAGCGCATCCTTTTTGCTGGGCTTGATTTCTGGCTTTCCGAACTTAGTTGACTGGGTGAGTTGAGTTGAATGTAGCTAGCACCCTATGGGTTGGTAGCTGGAGTGTCGTGAAGTTGTTTCGTCTCCGGGGGTTGTGTGTCGTTATTTCATCTCTAAAAAATCCAGCAATCCTTGTTGTCAGAAAGGGGCGGTGATTGATTTTTCAGCACGTTTCTTGAAATCGGCTTCAATTTTCACTGTTTCAGTGAATCATTGGTGCCTGTCTTTTGGTGCAATAATTATTATCCCACAGGCGCGTGGACATGTAGTTACTTTGAGTCACTGGTTGTATCATGATTACTTGTGATAGCAACCATCATTAGCAGCCGTTTATATGTCGTTGTCGATAGCAATTATAATGAAATCGATCATTCTTTGCTTATCGTATTCAGGTGCGACTATCTAACATACATAGGCTAACCCTTCTACTCGTAGCTAAAGGGAATCCCTCTCATTATCTGTCATTCGTGCCTGTCTTTTGTCTAGTAACCAGTGTTCTTAGCTCACCCCATATCTGCTTTTCTGCATTATTGACACACGGTCTAAATTTGAGAGTTAAGCCACCCCGACTGGGGCTGAATGCCCGTTAGATTGGGTGGCACTAGTACACAGGTATGTGTTGCATTCATCACGATCCAATAACATCTTTCGCCTGTGCGTTGTGGCGTCAACTGGCATATTCGTACACTAGATTGTCAACCTCAGTACGCAAGGTACGTTTGTTTAACATTTTATTATCAGAGACTAAAACAAAAATGAGTTTTGTGTTGTTTGCCTGCCCATACAATCAGTGGATTTGCTTTCCCATTACCGACTGTATGATCTGCACACTCTACTTTAATGTATCTGTTTTTGATTGTGCTTAAGAAAACACTTATGAAAAGTCCTTTCTGCAAAATGTCCTGGTGAATATTCTTTCTTCTGTCTTAACTTTTTTACTTGTTCTGGATCGGCAGCACCGACGAACTCATGATTTATGACAACATTCAACTCCCATGATGTCTCCTCATTGATGGGTGCATGTTCGTCGGTGTTTACAAAAGTCTTTGACATCATGGTCTTGTTCTGTTCAAAGCGTAGACTTCTAAATAGGTCGGCGCTTGTCCTATCATACTCATACTCTTCATTGTTTATTTAAATACAAACGGAAGGTCCATGGCGTACAGAGCATAGTAAAAATGATATGGGCGCGTGTGCTGACAGTCTTTGTTATCTAGCAACACGCATTTAGGATGTCTGTGCTGATAGCAAGAAATTTGTTCCATATGTTGGTGTCTGTTGCGGTAAGGGTGCTTCCGATTAGTTGCTTGCTTGATGTCACTTTATTAGGATATCACATCGGCAGTGCCGATGTCCCCTTTGGACCGACAGTCTGTACTGGCTAGGTTAGCCCATGGGTTGACTTGCTGGTGCATGAATACTGCTGAATACTGCTTGAATACTGTTGAACACTGCTTGGATACTGCTGAATAACCAGCTGGTCGACCCAGTTTACAAAGTGCGGCTGTAAATGTGCTCAACTGAACATCCCACTTCATCGCGCTGAGGATCGTTGGTCTGACTTAAACCCGTTCGTCCCATGCCACTGTCGTTGCTAGAATAGGCTTTCTGTCGGTGATTGGTGAGAGTTTCGATTGTTTGTCACAGCTGTTCGTAGTTAGTAACTGGAAAACTTATAAGCAGACACCAAATGCCTAGTGTACACCACTTCATAAAATCAGCATGCAAAAATACGTGGAACTGACGTGAACGAGTCGCATGTGTTGATTCTGACCAGAATCAATGAGAAAGAATTTTTGACTACTGCTGGTTTTACCAGTAATGTGGTGATAGACGGCTGTCCAGGGACTCAAAAGCTTGGTAGGCAGACGGGAAGTCAGCACACTGCTCACCACGTCACTCTCGTACCCTACGAGTGTGGACTTGTCCGGATTTAGGTTTATCCTCCAGCGACATCTTGTTGACATGATGAACTCAGAGTTTATTTTTACACCACCTGATTTCATTAATTGCTTACGCTACTGTTTTGCATTGTTAATGATTGATTTACGTACACAGACCCCAGTGGGCTACAAGTTGTACGTTTTTATCAACTTTTAGTCCATTATGTGCAGAATCGGTTTAATCTGAATAAACCTTCAATATTCCTTTCTGTTCTGCCCGAATCGATAGGTTTACAGCCGGTCTGGTGGGCTGTATAACCGTGGATCTCAACAGATTCCATGGTGTGGTTGTAACTTTTGGAGTGATGCTGTGATATTATTGTCAGCCTAAAAGCAAACCGTTAGGGTGTTCTTCATACCAGCCTCGCCCGCAGTCTGGACAATTCATCCTACCTTTGGGCAATCCTTCTAAGGATGTTCCAGTGATGAACACGTGGTTACCGGACGAAATTGTTTCTTTTCTGGATGGATCCTCGTATAAGGTATTTCAGGTTACTTGTACATGCGTAGCGCTCATCACATTGTGACCTGGAGAACAGCGCAGATGTGCCCATTTCGAGGACGTCCACGTTCATTCGTCCTCTTTTTACTCCTGGCTGATGGACGCTGAGATGAAGGCTAACCAAGCAGGCCACCCATTCAATCTGATTCAAGAGTCAGTCAAACATGGTCCGCATTTGATTGCCTGCGAAAACAGGTCGGAGGCACGACCTTGATCCATGTATGGCTGGCCTTTCTGGTAACTTCAGTACCTACAGTCGCATTGGCGTCACAATGATTGTGTTGCTTCAGCATATACTCGCTGGAGATTGAGCAAATGATAGGCTTGATAAGACTTTTACTAAGTGAAGCGACCAGATCCGTTGTTTGTTTTTGGTCCAACAAACACGGTGCCTGAGGTGATGGAGCGAGAAATTTTTTCGAAGATCGGCAGGCTGGATAAGATGGCGAGGCTTCGCTTTTGCACCGAATATTAGGGTGTTGGGTTTAGCAGGAGGTAGACCTTAGGTAATGTTGCGTATTAGATTATCCAGTTGAGGGAAAATCAGAACGGAAGTCTGAGCGGCACTAAGTAACCCCGGTTTATTAAAAAAACAGCATCCTCCTAGGGAGAAACAACAGTGTTTACGATTGCTGTTAAGCGACAGACGTTCTCGCGTTTTGATTGACCAATTTGCATCTAGCAGCTCGGCTGTTGGAAACAGATACATATTCAACAACAGCTGATTACCGTTTATGATTGGTTGGCGCCAGTTTGTCCATAATTCCGTCTGTAGCAGCTTATGTGCGAACACTGGTTGGCTGAACCTTCACCAATCAAGAAACCACTCCGGTCCAAACCTATCACAGGTAACACGATGACTTCCATTTCGGTGAGGACGTGGACTCACCGGGAGGCCTGATTGGCTTTCACTTGAGGACAGGGTAGAACTGATTGCTGTTTGGTTAATTTCAGCGCAACTGATCGGTCGCAGAGCATGATGAGGTAGATCCACGGGCGCTGACGCTCGTGGAAAATTACGTTCCTCCATCTCACTCGTGATGCTTGCTGAAGCGTGCGTTGCACACGCACTACGCATGATTGAAGACACCACATTGTTCATCCGGTGCCCACTGTGTGACTCGAATCGTGTATCGATGACATATGCTGGCTCTGCCACAGTTGTGCAACAAACGACACTACTACCAAGTAGTCAGATAGAATTTCAATTTTTTTTCCGATGTTCGAAAGCCGGTTGGCGTAAATCACGTAGGTTTGTTAGTGAGATTACACTGAGCTGTGGAAGGTTTTCACGACCCTTTTTATTTTCTGTAGGTTGATACTACATCTTTTAATGCAACTTCTCACAGTTTCAGTCGATTTGACTGCCCTACAACCGACAAGCTCAGCTAAAAAAAGTCGGGAAAGTTTGTCGACTTCGGACACACTGAACACGTATGGATTCTACCTGTTTCGTGTTCAGGGATTGCGGTATGATTACAACCCGACCATTACTCTCAAGGGTAAGTCGCCAGTTTGTGGATGACCTTGTCTGCCTATCTTGTAGATAACTCGAGTCTGTCGTTTTGATTTTGAGGCACCAGCAAGATAGGAGGTATCTCTGGGCCCTGATTTGGCTTTTTCCCAGCGGACTATCCCGTATACTTGCATAATGACGTGATCAACAGATATGCAAAAAACAAAAAAAAACATAGCAAGAGGTACTTTGAAGCAGATTTCAAAAGTCTCTCTTTCTATATAGGGTTTGCTGTTTCTTCATGGTTGTGTGGCAGTTAAGCATTAGTGTTAACCACTGATGTATTGCTGTCTATGATGGTGATGATGAAATTTCAAAAGTAAAATGTCAACGATAACAGTTAATGTTATCTTCGGAGTTTACGCATTGTATAGAGTGGACATAAATTATTTCATAGAGATTCACACAATCGTTATTAGTGAAAACGACTTAAGCAACGGAGATTTCCCAATTCACGCCAATGCCCATACCAATCTTGTTGAAATGCGATCAACACAATGTGCGAAACTGTCACATGACCAATCATTACAGGCAGCGCTCTCAAAAGTCAGAGTGTTAAGCCATGCCCGTAAGATTGGTGATCTCGAGCATAAGTATAGGCTCGTAATATGAAGACAGCCGCATCTCAGCTCAGTTCGGACGTCTTCAAACAACAAGCGAACCCGGTCGGAATCGACTTGAACAAGTAACCACAGTTATTTCGGAAACCGAAAAGCAGCTGACAAACACGCAACAGTGCACACGCATGTTTAATGCTAAATGTAAACAGAAGGGAATGGTCATGAAAAGAAGCTGTTTAGGATGATGAGGTTCGGGAAAACACATTCGCCGATTCGAATGACGTTATCAAGGATGTTACAAGACTTACGCATTCGTTACACTAGGGGTACTTCAGTTGCGCGGAGATCTACGGTTGAACTGGTACCATTGAATGCGTGAGCAAGAAATAAGTTGAGTAAAGCTCAAATTGTTCCTTTCATGCCCACAGTTGATGTTTAATTCATAACTGTATTTCTTATTGGATCGTGCGTCGGTACGTTGTCGTTTCGTTCTTACTTTTAGTGGGCAACGACCCCACCGACTGCAACGACTGGCTGTTGAGAAACTGGCTATGCCATCGGTAAAACCTAAGTACCAAACCAGCTCAGAAAGCTGCCTTAGTAGTTCTCATTCTGAAGATCCTAGCAGCTGCTGAACCGACATCTCAGAAGTAATTTATGAAGCAAGTACTGTAGAACGCTGCACGGGGGTTGAGTAGACATTGGATCTCGGAGAAATTCCCGGATTTGTTAGAAGCTAGGTGGAACATCCCTCTTGGTAGTCTACATAACAAGTCTGGGATAGATATCCGTAGGAAGCTGAAACATAACCTAAAGGCTGATCGTGAGGGTCGGTAATGGTGAAAGTTAAGGGAATGGAGACCGCTTTCCGGGAACACCGCCAAACTCTTCCAGCCTATCCGTGCTACTGGTTCAAGGCCACTGTCTGTCAGTGAAGCTACCAGCAGGGCAGATAGTACAGAAGATTCGAGCACTCGGCGGAACACTTTGAGAGTCAATCTAGTTGATCTTCTGTTTCCAGTTGTTTCAACTTGTGTGGACTACAGAGACCATCCCTCCGTGCTGGAATCACTCGATAATAGTTCCCAGATTCCAGAAGGGAGTTCAGGGCTCTTTTGTTTGACACCAATCGTTACATTTCGTCGGCTGAAGCTCGGGAGGCAAACATTAAGAAAGAACAGGCAGGGTTTCGTCTTGGGCGGGGCTGTATAGATCACATTTTTACTCTTCATATTCTGACGCATCGTCATGTGTACCGCCGACTAACAGTTGCTGTATTTCTCGACTACAAAGGTGCGTTCAGTTCAGTAGATTGATCCATAATCTTATGTGATTGAACGCAGAGGCGTATCGAGCAAATATGTGAACGTACTTTTGGTGCTTTATTCATATACTTCAGTTGAGGTTAGGGTATGCCGTGACAAGGATATGCACTACTGACAAGCTTTAATGAGAGCAAAACTCGAGTCTAGTGCTTCTTTTCGAAAGAGGCTGGCTGGTAAGTCTATCTGAATGCGAAGGCTGCGATCAAATGTGAGTGATGTTCGATTTGGAATGAACTAAATCCCCTACTATTCATCAATTATACCGTGAACTGTCTGACAGTTTCAGCACCCACGTGCGGCGCACGTAAAGGCTGTCCCTCTTCACCATTTTTGTTCAATTTTGTCACATACGAAATAATGCTGGTTTCTCAACGGTAGTCGCAAGACGCCGGTCTGGACCTCCCACCTGATGAAACTAACTGATCTTAATTATGCTGACGACAATGTTGGACGCTATTTCGCGTTCTACCAAGTACTTCGGAATGGCTTTTGCAGCCTCATAGTGCAAAGCGCTGCTGCGAGATTGCGGTGATTACAGAGATTTAATGTTAGGTAATGAATTTATGGAGACTGTTATTCGGTTCATGTACCTGGGTAGTTGCATCAACGGCGTGGAGATGTGGAGCACCTCTGGCGATAGAGAGGTATCCCTCTGATACTCAAAGGTAGCGCACACAATACAATAGTGAGGGCTGTGTTGCTTTACAACAGGGAACCTTGGCTGCTCACGGTAGAAGACGTGAACTGTCCTCGGGTATGTGACCATCGGTGTTTGCATCTGATCACTCGTATCGAATGACACCAGCGAGTAAGCAACGAGGAGGTTAAGAAGCGGGTATTTGTCAAAAGAGTTCTTTTGTTCACTCCTTACATTTGCCTAGATTCAGATGGTTTGGTCATGTACTAAGGTTGTCAGCTAATCGGTTGCCACACCGGACACTATTTGCAGATGTTTCATCCGACTCGTATAAGGTGCACTGTGGACAGATGATGGCTTGGCGTAGACAGATGAAATCATTCGCGAAAGAGTTGGCCACTATAAACCGGGTTCGTCTCTCAAGCTGGGCTTCACGAATTCCAGAGTCGTTGTTTGGGGACGTTAGGTGAGATGGCAGCCAGTCGAGCTCGGTGGCGTGAATGTTGTCGTTGCTTTTCCGATTTGTCTATGAAGTGAGTTCATTTAATGACGTGGGGCAATGAAAGCCGCGGTGAAGTTGTCTTGCTGACGACGCCTTACTTTCGCTTACAGCTTGGTTGTTTGTTTGCCAGGTGTAGGCACCTTGATGTTGAATGTGACTGTTAGTGGTGGTTAGGTCCTTTCTCGTCCATTTCTTTTCTTCTTTCTCTCTTTCTGCACAGTTTTCTTCTTGGTTGTGTGGTAGTTAAACCTCAGTTTGATTCTGATATATTGTTGTCTGTTAAGCATTTGCGTTGTTAAGCCACAGCGAGTTGAAACGGAAAAATTCGATTTTGGAACGTTCCGACCCTCTTGGCAATCCTTTATCAAACGATTTAAATGGGAAACGCTGAGAAACCGATAACTCTTGTAGTTTTATCTCATCGTGGCTTAACCCAGGAATTATTTAATAATGAGCTTCAGTATAACGCACCTTATGTTTTGCCATGTCCGTTCTGTTTATGGTTCGCTAGTACCAGTTGCTGTCTATGGTGATTATGAAACAAAGTGCATAGATGTGTTGTTTAAAACCAATATTTGGTTGTGTATCCTTTCTCGTTCCTCTGTTCATTGCGGTTACTGTGAGGCTGACGTTGATTAGCAATATGCAGTATATCTTACGGAATCGTCCGAGAAGGTTCAATCACTATTCAACAGATGCACAGTTGATTAGAGGTCGAATGGTGAAAATGAGATCACGATTCATCGCTTTGCTACCTTTTTCCACTCTTGTTTGACAGCGCTCGACTGTTCTGTCGATGGGATCGGTAATGGTAACCAGGTACGATGATCTCATTCGATGGTACCAACTTAATCGGTTCGATAGCCGGCACATGTTAGTGAGCATCAGTTCGATTAAAATCAGTAGAGGTAACATCGGGGGTTGGCATATTCTAATTGCGGAACAAACCATCGCCAGCGTGTTGCATTCGGCGGCTTCGTACGTTCATCCTACGTGTGGGGAGCATTTGTGTAACCAAAAACCTCGCTCTCATTAGAAATGGCAGTCTGTTTCATATAGGCTACCTTCTCCGTATTGAAAGTAATCTTTTTTAAACGACGAATTAGGGTGGTTTCGATGTGCTTTGTCATTCTTGTTGGATTTCGATAGCTTACATTTTCGACATAGGTCCAGCAGTTCCAGTCAAGCTATCCTTGCCTGTTGATTCACTATCTTCAGCGGTACTTTTTGAAGACGTGGCTTGTATAGTTTACCTTTGAACGACATTGGGTACGTGATGCGGAGTTACAATAAGGATCTCGTTAGTTGCAATACGGAATAGAATTAGCCGAATGTTCTTTCGTTGTTCCATTTTGAATGTTTCTAGAATGTTAACCCTGACAGGTGAATCCATGTTTCACCATTCACTTGAACTTAAACGTAAGGTTTATAGTGAAAGTTGATACCTGGAAATATACCTCACAAAACGAGTGTATCGTTTTCTAGAAACGTACACCCACATATATCATCGTGTTCTACAACGGAAGTGTTTTCACCGACTTTTTGGAAAACTACTTAAGCAGATTCTACATTGTGACGTCTTGGTAAAAAAGCCTTTCTGTGTGGTGGCATGTGCACATATTATTTAACAAACTCATATTGCCTTGTCCGTTTTTATTCCGTCCATCAAAGTTGATGTACCTTCTTTTATAGACATCTTTGATGTGAAACATGGTTACTTGGTGTCATCTGCGCAGGTGAGTAGAAGAAACCCAACTTTGCATGCATACATTTCATAATCACGTGTCTTGTATCACCTGAGTTTTGTTCAGACTAGTGCTTGTGGCGGTACAGTTACCCAGCCTGCATATATACTTGCAAACGGTTGGTTCCAGTGGCTAGGTGAAATGGTGGACAGTAATTTCGGCCTTATTGAGCCTAGTCAACATTACGCACGTCTGGAACTCGAACATCTGTCAATCTCCACTGTTGCTGCCTTGGCGAATGCTGGTCGAGCTCAGTGGCGTGAATGTTGTCGTTGCTTTTCCGATTTGTCTATGAAGTGAATTCATTTAATGACGTGGGGCAATGAAAGCCGCGGTGAAGTTGTCTTGCTGACGACGCCTTACTTTCGCTTACAGCTTGGTTGTTTGTTTGCCAGGTGTAGGCACCTTGATGTTGAATGTTTGACTTAAGATGTGACTGTTAGTGGTGGTTAGGTCCTTTCTCGTCCATTTCTTTTTTTCTTTCTCTCTTTCTGCACAGTTTTCTTCTTGGTTGTGTGGTAGTTAAACCTCAGTGAGAACCGTTGATGTGTTTTCGTCCACGCTGGCGTTGACTATCAGTGCCATGTGTCTACCGAAGGAGGGCGGCCAGATCTCAGTAATGGCGTCCTTAACACCGTAGTCACTGTAGTCAGTAAGAACACAATGTGAAGATTTCTGAAGGTTTTGTCTTTAGAACTGGCCTTAACAGAACCTGCCAAGCGAACGACATAAAGTCTGTTGATAACAGGAATTCAATCTACTAATGCGACTGCAGTCGTCGTGCCGAGGACTATACCCATTCCAGCCTGGCCGGCAGCGGCAGCCGTGGAGTCACCCGAAGTGTGTAACCAGTATCCAGTAAACAGTGGGGGTGCTGTTAGTTCCATACGTCAACTTCTGTCCTAGATTCTAGTCTGTGAAATGCAGCAGACATTAACATTCACATAGTCTAATGTTCGTGCGGGAGCGGACTGTGGACCTATCTGTTTTAGAATGCAAAGGTTGAAGGCACCTATAATAATTCGAATTTTAGGTCTAAGTAAGGGACAAGGGGAGGCTGGGGCTGAGTGGTAAGAGATGGGACCGAGAAAAACAGTGTTAGTATGGTTAGCTATGTCTACTCTCGGACCTGCAGAATAATCACTAGAAATGAGGGTCGGGAGGAGCCTGAGAGCCAAATTTAATAGGATAGTGAGGGAGGGGTCAGCAGTAGCATGTTTTCGCCTACCCACCCTACTGTATGTAGCAGATAGGGCGACCCGGTTTATAGTGCTAGAAGGCCGTTGCAGTATGGAATTAACAGTGTTATGAGTATTCACTGTTGTGTGTGGGCTGGGACGTTTCAGACTTTGACAAGGGAACGATTAGGGCTCTCACCTGAATCCTTTTACTCAAATCCCTATACCGCAAGACAGCGGGTGCGTAACAGTGTACCCAAGATTGTACCTTTTACCGAAAATTTGTGGCTACTTGTTCAAGCCGATTCCGACCGGGTTCGCTTGTTGTTTGAAAACGTCCGAACTGAGCTGAGATGCGGCTGTCTTCATATTACGAGCCTATACTTATGCTCATGAGATCACCAATCTTACGGGCATGGCTTAACACTCTGACTTTTGAGAGCGCTGCCTGTAATGACTGGTCATGTGACAGTTTCGCACACTGTGTTGATCGCATTTCAACAAGATTGGTATGAGCATTGGCGTGAATTGGGAAATCTCCGTTGCTTAAGTGGTTTTTACTAATAGCGATTGTGTGGATCTCTATGAAATAATTTGTGTCCACTATATACAATGCGTAAACTCCGAAGATAACATTAATTGTTATCGTTGACATTTTACTTTTGAAATTTGCTTCAAAGTACCTTTTGCTATGGTTTTTTGCCTTTGTGTATTTGTTAGTCGGTATTTGTAGTTGGCCGCTAATTATTAGGAAACCTTCACCTTGCGGTCCACTTTATTTGGAACGTCTGGGACGAATTAAACGATTTTTGCACCTGGCGGTTTCTACACCATCAATGCTACATTTTTTTGTATGAAACGTGACGATGCTGTTAACTGTCCCGTTGTTATCAAGGGGGCATATATTCACCTAACCCAACGGACATAATGATTTGTTTTTGGCACTGATGCATGTTGGTATTAGGTAATCTGTCACTCTTGAGAATGAAGTCGGCCATATGTATCGTCCGTTACTCGATTAGAAGACTGACCCCTCTGAATGTCTTCTCATTTTGCTATTTTTCTCCAGTTCAATTTCATGTTTGATGTCGACTGGTTACTATCCCAATACCCACGCCAGTTCAGGCAAGTCGTTCTTGTTTCGATCGCTGTGTGCTGATCAGTTAACTGGAGCGTACCCGCGTAACATTTTCCTGTTTGTGATTGACCGGTGCGTGTTCATATCTTAATTTAATTTTGAGCGGTGACAGAATTGTTGAATGTTGACTGAAATGAGCTCAGAAAGTTATCACACAGCCTAGCTTATGCGTCCGGAGTTCATGGTAACCTACAGCCTCATTAGTCGCCAGACCCATATAAACTACAGGACTTAAACCCGATTGGACAATCAGGATTATTATGCGTCGCCCTAATTCACATCTCTTGCTTTTCGTGGTGATAGTCCTGGTTATCCGTCTCATGCCGTCACTATGTGTGTAGAACCAATTGTATGTAAGCCTTAGACCTCCATGGACCTAATGGTTTAACATCACTCTCATTTGATCCTTTAACTCTACTCTTCACCCCATCCGTTAGTCTTTTATATGTTTCTGATTATTGTTGTTTGAGGTGCAGTGAGAAGTACTAGCATCTACCAGTGTGCGTTTTCTTGTTGCTATTTTCAAATATGTTTATCTTATAAAATTGTCTGAAGTTTTGATAGCTGATCAACCACCAGTTACTCTGGCGGCCAACCACCTGTTTATCGTCATTTTGCTCATATCTTGCTTCACACATTTCACAATGTATGACTGCAGTAGAGGTCAAGAATTCGGGCCGTGTCTTAAGCAAGACCTGTTCTTACTCGGCGCATTGGGAACACTCGTAACTTTTCCGTTAGTCGAGTGTTAGCTGATCCAAGTGATCGGTTGAGCGGACAGCAAACGGAATTGCACTTCAGCGCTCTGACTATATGTGTATGTTATCCGTGCCATTCCCTCCCAGTATGCTTAACCTAGATTCATTCGACCATACTTTCAAAGCGCAATATCTATAGTTTACGGATGTACCACATCGTTCTAGAGCCACAGCTTCGGAGCACCCCCCATTTGTTCGACCAGCCTACTCGCTCGCGCAAAATTGTGCATCATCAACAATGACAACTTTTGATACTACACGAAAGTGCATTTTAAACACTTGCTAAGTATCATTTTTCTGAGCGGATATAAACTGTTCTCTGAGCGAACCATTAACCCAAGTACCATTTACGACACGCGGGAGCCTGCTATTTGCTCTAATCACAAAGCTGCACGAATTTCGCTCTACTGTGACGTGTTGTGTCAATACACCAACCGATCAGCGTCCAATTGGTCGACCATCTCTCGACCGTTCGACTGAGACTGTCAACCTCACGTCGGAGATAACTCTGAGGACGCATCAGGAGCATATTCAGTCACTAGTTAAGTGCCCGCAGTCACACCTATGTCAAACGCACCTCTTGATTGGTCGGTAGTTTGGCCGCCAAACGGTTTGCTCTACTCGCATGACATCCTCGCATTTCCGGTCTCAAGGACGTCCACGACCTGATCGTTTAGCTGGGTACAGTGGCGGCAAGAGTTCGAACCGATTTTTCGGCCTAAAGTCTGTTACGACCCCCTGAGAGAGGAAGGCAAGAACGGACAGGAAGACCGCGAGCAGTACCTCGATCACGAATGAAACGCAACGAGATCACAAACGATACGAATAATCGGAACGCAAGTACTCGGACCCAACTCTCACAACTTAGAACCCCCCAACAAGATAGGAAAAAGACGGCCTTCAAACGAGCTTTATTTGCTGTTCAGCCCGAAGGCAAAACAGTGGTTCAAAATGGCTGTATTTATAGGTTTTTGGTGGCCTTGGGCCTAGGACACTGAACGGGCCAATCAGAAGCAAGCGCACGAACTCGAATCTTCCAGAATGATGGCGGACATTCGAGTTATCAAAATCGAAGCATCTATTTCCCTTGGGAAATATAGCGAGTTTTTGGGAAAAAGTGCTTTTCCCAACAAAGTCAACACTGGGCTTGGCTAGTGGAGGGAAGTATGTAGTGTCACTGAGGCGGTATCCCTTTTCTTATCAACTTAGAATTCGTCCGACACTTGCAGATATCCCACCTATTTGGGGTCATCACCGCCCTTCCATTGAGAGCAAATCAATTCTTATTCGACCCGAAGATCTTACTTAATGCAACATCCGTTCGGACTTTTTTCCCACTCTCCGCGTACTTCCCCCTTTTTGTAAGTTGTATGTTTGATGACATGATTATGCCCGCATGAAGGTCGCGTGGCCGCCATCTTGAATTTGGACATTTTCTGTTTGTGTTCAACTACTGACGGTCGAAAACTCTCTCAAGACGTACCATTTCAAACATATGTGACATTTCATATTTATTTCACACATCTACTCATATGTATTTGCTGATATCGATAGAAAGATTACCGAACTGTTTGTGGTCGTCATCTGTTTGATTTGACCTCAGGGTGTTGAGTTCTAATGGTACCCAGCTGACCACTGAATTAAAACGTAGAGCAGATCCTACACTTGACTTCGGGCGATATCTGCGGAAAGATATTGTCTTCGGGACTCAACCTTACATGCGATATCTACAAGGTGAACTACTTACTTTCTGTTCCCTCTAGATTTATATGTTGTGTTGGTTAAGCTGGAGTAGGAATCACATTGATTCTCAGGGCTGAGAAATGCTTGCGCTTCTGGATCCCAATGAATGGTCACTTGCATGCACTTGTATGTATTTCATCGGCGGACGCTGGAACGGATGGCCTTGCGGATGCTACCAAAAATGCATTTTGCGATGCTCTTGTCGATCTTGTGAAGCAGAGTAAGCGCTCAGACTTCGTCATATTATCTGAGGATTCGAATGCGTAATTCAGCTGTTTTTCTCCAAACGGAAAACGACCGACGGGGGACAGCACTTTGAGAACGCCGAAGGACTGTTACAGCTGTGCGCATCTCACAGTCCCTATATTTCGAGTTCCGCATTTCAACACAGAGAAAGGCGTTGTGTTACATGGAGACCTCCCTGTGCTACTCAGCTGTGAACACAATTCGATCATGTAGCACTCAATTACAGGTGGCGCCACTCTGTTAAAGACGTTCGTGCATTTTGGAGCAATCACCTGGACTTGGACCATGCTTTTGTGTGCGCCCATTTTGTTCTGTCGTTTGCCTTGAGGTATTCGAGCGAGGGGAGTGAAAAGAACACTTGCCGGTAAGCATTGGTGAACAGGTAGCCTAATTCGACACTGAGAACAATGGCAACAGCTACGAAAACTCGTTGTGATGGAGCTGTTTAGTTGTGACAGCGCTATATGTCTGTCACATCACTAAATCTCATGATCAGTTCGCGCTCGATTCCAACTAGCTTTGAATATGATGGCGACCGTCGAGAACCTCAACACAATCTGATCAGAACCCTGTACAAGGACCGTGGATACCAGCTGGTCGAACAGTTGAATGACAGAGCGAACCTTTTTTATCTGGGAATGGTAGAACGGTTTTTCCCGCTGATCCGTGATTGTGGTGGTCGTCGGATCGGTGAGAGTGAGGCATATGTGAAAAGGATGGTTTAGTTATCACTAGGCAATCTCGCCGAGTTGACGAGTTGGTTGAACCTGTTGAAGTACATTTCAGACCATGTGGACGACGCGACTTGAATGATCATTCCCAGGTGGCCTTCCGTTAGAAGTGGAAGTGACTCTGGGACCTGATTTATTGAGGCGTAACAGAGCTCCTTGACCAGATCTCCTGTCTCCTCCTGTTTTCATGGATGGTGGTCAGAGGTTGATATCGGAACTGACAAAACTTCTTCAGATGGTTTGGGAAACTGATGGTTTACCTCGTGACTGTTGTTTGTCAACAGTAATTCCCGTTTTTGAAGAGGGTGCCGGGTGTCTGTGTGACATTCAAAGAGATATCAGTCTAATGTCTGTTTCGTCTAAGTTACTCTGTGGCTTTGTATTAGCTCGGTTCACTGATCCCGGGGTAAGTGAGGTACGTGAATCACAGGCAGGATTCCGTTCCGGTCGTGGTCGTGTTGAGTACATTTGTACCTTGCGACGGATATTGGATCATCGGCACTGTTATAGGCGGCCGACGGTCGTGGTGTCTTGAGACCTAAAGGCTGATTTCGGTTCGGTTGCCTGTAATGTTCTCTGGAACTGTCTTCTTCACCAGGGAGTTTCAGGGAACTAGTTGAATTCGTTGAGATCACTGTTTGTTCAGCCTGTAAGCAGGGTTGGAATTTATTGAGAGCTGTTTCGGGCGTTCATCACTGCTAGTGGTGTTTGTCAAGGATGTCTGATCTCCTCCTTGTTCAATTTCGTGATGGACGACATTGTGGGAGATGCACTTGCTGAGTGTAGTGAGCTTGGTGTTGAAGTTCATGCTAGCGCTAGATTGGTTGACCGACATGGAGTGTGCGGATGATATTGTGTTACTCAACGCCTTTGCCGAAGACATGCAGAGCATGTTGAACAAAGTGATCGACCATGCTGGTTTATGTGGAATGCGCTCCGCACCTTCAAATCGCAGAGCTGTTTCAATACTGGGGCATTTTTACTCCCACGATTTTTTATTGCATACGGTCCACTTGAGACTGTGAACATCCTCACATACTTGGGTAGCACTATCTCGCGAGTTCGTAATATTGCTGGTAAGATATTGGGGCCGATAGTGAGGATGCGAGTTACGTTTGCCAGCCTACGTCATGTGTGGTGTTGAAAAGACGTTTGGTTGTGGCTGAAAGGAAGCGTATATAATGCTTGTGTGGGTTTTGTTTTGTTCCATAGTTTGGAAACGTGGTCTGTTCGGGCGGAGGATGTGAACAGATATGCTGCGTTTGGCGGTCGATGTCTTCTTTTAGTTAGGCTATTTGAATTGGACTGATCGCGTGAGCAATGGGGCCGTTCGCCGGCGCGTATTTCAGAACGCTGGGGACGCGCGATCGTTTGTTCATATGATCGTGTTACACAGCCTGCGGCGGTTGGGTCACGTACTACGGACGCCCGTTGAATGTTACGGTGTATTTTTCTCCTGACACTGGTTTGGTGTGCATTCTCTTCAGGGTGGCACGTTAAATTTGCGACGGTGAATGCATGTTTGCCCATACTGCGATTGTCTTCAGGCTGAAATCGGTCTTCCACGATGCACTCTGTGTGAGGATATACAGACTTCATACCGGAGAGTTCACAGTGTAGTACTTAAGCGAACAGGTGAACGTCCAATTTTCTTTCGATGACCTTCAACTTCCTCGTGGTGCTCGTCATGGTTGCCCATTTATTTAGTAGAGAACTTCGGCTGTTATGACTGAACGACACCCGTCGATGTGAAAGATCGTGTGCATTTCTGTTGGCGGTCGCTCATGTGGGTCGGTTTACTAATCCGATATCTACCTTAGTCGTTAATTGTAAAACATTTTCAGATGATTGGTTGCCAATCATAGTACTTTGTTAGTGGTACTGGTAAAACCACTGTGCAAACAATGTGTAAGGTGAGTACAAAACACGTATAAATGGGGTGCGCTTACAGCTGGAGTTTGGATGAAATACAGGGATTGAATGTGTGAGTGTGTTATTGGAATGTTGGGTGGAATCTTGTAGATGTCGACGTGGTGATCTACAGGATAGAAACATTGTATAATCCACGGTGCAAAGTAGCTGTGTATGTTCACCAGTGTGCGAGTGGTTCAGGTAAGACCCAAGTAAGTTATGATAAGAAGGGGCTTGGGACAAACTGGATACGAGAAGCTCAAATCATGCAGCC
Organism: Paragonimus westermani; assembly: GCA_008508345.1. NCBI lineage: Eukaryota > Metazoa > Platyhelminthes > Trematoda > Plagiorchiida > Troglotrematidae > Paragonimus > Paragonimus westermani. The sequence goes on from QNGE01001825.1 coordinate 39,828, forward strand.
GTTCGTATCGATGTGCGTGCCTCATGGTGACCAAGGCACTTCAGCTAAAGACGTTTGCATTCCATACAATCGTCGATAGATAAGTGAAGTTCAGTTTATTCCGTGTCGAAGCAAATAATTAGTACTGAACTGAAGGTCAATACTCGTAACGCCTTATTTGTAACTTTTTGGGTAAACTGGAAATCCGCATAGCAACAGGTCATCCAGTTCTTGTTCGTTCGACTCCACCACCCCATTTCATGCGTCCGGAAACAGTTCGTCCTAATCCTGGTGCTATCCTAATGGTCATCGTTCCCATACTTTATCGTTTTTTTGTCCCATTGGTTTACTCAACCCGTCAATTTTGAATTCTCCTCCAACGATCTTTTCCTTCAATGTTTGTGTGTTCAGCTGTGTTGCACCGTAGCGTAGAAAGTGTTTTTCGAATTCCGATTGCCCCGTTCGCGACCCCGTGAGTAATGCTTTTTAACGAGTCCCGCTATCTCGGTGTATTTTATTCGCAAAGAAGTTTTTACATTTATGTTCGCGTGTCGGTGTTTGTTTGTTTATGCATTTAGAACGTAAGTTCATATTCATTTAGGTATCGGACTGGCGATTTAAATTGTGCTATAATGTTGGTGTTTCAATATCGCCAACACAGCTTACGGGAATCTTTTTTTGTACTTGTGTTCACTACCAGGTCCCTACCGTTGTTACTGGTTCACGGATTCCGTGGTTCCCCGAAGGCCGCCCTAGACGAAGCGGCTTCGAAGTACACAAACATTCGACTATGTATGGTAAGTCGTCAACATAAATCTGCCATCAACCTCTTCCGTTCAACCTTATGACAACCATTCACCAAGCGCCAGGGGTTTTACTTTCGTTGTGAATTTCTGGTCTTTTCAGCTTGTTTAACAGTTGACTTTGTCAATGGCTCTCAAACCTTTTTATACTTATCCACGATATCATTTTAACACTAGTTAGAAGACTTCCCGATCGATACATTACATGTCTCATCAACATTACATGTTGTTGGTCGCCATGCGATTCATTGAACTACGTATAGAATTAATGTTATCGCACTGTGTCCGTTTAAACAAAAGCATTCAAGATGACCAGAGTTTCAACTAGGTACCACGGATATCGTTACAAATTATTCATCTCGCCGAAATTTCTCTAATCTGAATTCCCTCTGTTCTCCTATGATGTGGACAGAACAAGCTTTTTGTACGCTTACAGTAGATGAATCTTGATGTCAACTTACGTTTGCGCTCTGAAGATCTGGGAAGTTTGATCCACGCGACAGTTTTCGATTAAGTTATTACCTCTTGAAGAGGAGTAATGCACGTTGACTTGATGTGCTTTTTTTATAACATTCATGAATCTCTACTTTATCGTGACATTTAAGCGGAAAGGATTAAACAGTAAATCGTTTCTTATCTTATCGCTTTAAAAATTTTCACTACAGCCTTGGGATATTCCTGTTTGTTCTGACCTTCTTTGTACGATCTTGTCAGTTTTATTCATCTTGTTGGTTGTTATTCATTGTGACAAGAGAGAATCTCCGCAAGATTTTATTTCACGAGTTTACATGAATTCGACAGTATACAGCCCGCTACACGCTCTGTTCCACCTACAGTAATCAGACTTTGAAGGGCACTGATTGGTGTTTGTTGGCTGGCATCGTTAACATGAGATGCAAGCATACCAGGAGTAATGGCGTGGATTAGTAATTCTACCACCGCGGTTTTCAGCCCCGATTTCCTCGGTTTCTCTTATCTGTGTTTGGGAAGCATGACAGTACCATCCATTCTATATGTGACGTCATACAGCTAACTGAAAATGCTTGTTTCTACGCACGGGCAATGAGGAGTAAGCCTTGAGCTTTTCTGTTAACTTATTTTCGATATGTATCTTCACTAAGCCAACAGAGTTCGACCTCGAAGAGCAATGGACGATACAAGAGTGAAGTCGGAACGCATTTTTCGCCTTGTCAATTGTCGTTCGTCCGAAAACAGGGAAATCCACATTTAATTCAAATACATCCTTTACAGGTAACTTAGTTATTGAAAATCTGATCTTCACTTGGGTTCAAAGCAGTCACTGAAACATGATGCCCAAACTTGGCAGTACAATACTTGCTGTGCTAAGAAATTGGGGCGGGGACTCGGAAAATCCAAATTTAGCCTCAGTTAACCACCCGACCCTCCACCTTTTATAAAATCCACCGTATGAATCAAGAGTTGACTCCTCGGGGGAAGGTGTTCTGGAACAGTTCACGCTGGAGTCTGCCAACGCCACCGCACCACACCCGTGTCAAATTGAGTACGGATGTAGTGAAACAGTTTGAGCGTCGTGTTTAACATGTTCTTAATAAATGGATTGAGAACGTTACGAGGAAGTTGTAATACTCAACATTCCAACCACCTCGAATGGCCTCGGTCTTGATTGAGTACTCAGAGAGAACGGAGCCAGCTTTTCCAGATGTTAGCTCACGATACAGTGTTTTCAGAGTACACTGGAACGATCTGGTCTCCGGTTTCTTCCTTAGTCGAAATGCGTTCGGTTGTGTTTTCTGTAAAGGCATCTAGATATTGGTTGGCTGCTACTATTTCCTTAATTTGAAGAGTTCACTGATGCAAATCATCTATCCTGTTGATGAGTAATCGGATAACTGTTCTCTCCATGCCGAGTGGATTCGCTTCTTCTGAGTACGCCATCCGAATCATATTTCGGTTAGGTACTCCCTAAAACGGTCGATGGTGCATCCTAAGGATCAAGTCTCTATAGACGATCAGACACAAAAAAATCCAGTGTAGTGGTTACTGTGCTGTTCACACGTATGGAACAAGCAGGCGATTGAAAATACGTGGTGCTTAACACAAGAGACACATACGATCCCATTCGAAAAGACTCATGCTAACTTCAAAAGTTAGGGAACGATTCAGCACCAGCACTTCGTACGCTGTCAGATAGTCATAGCGCATTTTGCTCAAGCTCGAGTTATTCATAAGGGTCCAGTTTCCAATGCGGATCGATGTTTTTCTGAGGTTCATCATTCACATTCAACAAGTGTGCTTCAATCACAGTGATAACAAACCCATGTCTGCAGTGTGACGTGGATTGAGAACTAACACTAGACAGAGCTGCATTATCTACATCAGTCTTATGCGCGCTTAATGAGCAACGGATTCGGTCAATCTGTTCAGACGCAACGCCAGTTGACCTTATCATCACAGCTGCAAACTCCATGTGACCTCTATCCCCTTAAGATGATTTCGAGCACAACATTCCTGAGGAAGGCTTTCTGAGTGCCACTGAGGTAACAGGTCTATATTTACGCGTCCCATATATCTGAATTGTCTCTCTTCCGGAACGTTTCGTTTTTCAATTGCTATTCGGTGTTATCTAATTCCGGTTTAAACTGGGACCAACTCTTTCTCATTCGCTCTGTCACAGGCTAACGTTCGACTGCCTTACGGAATTCATCATACGTGAGTTCGCTTTCTGGTCTCATCGTTCTCTTTTCTGAAAATTTTGTCTAACTCAAAGGTTAGCTTGAGCACTAAACATCAGGATCATGATTTGTATGCGATCGAGAACCAGTAATAGATATACAATTATGCACTGGAATTTCCTCTTGTTGGGGTGCAGAAACCCAAACCTCTTAAGGCAGTGCTCCGGAACTTCGTTGTTTACCCAGGTACGTTGGTTAAACATTAGCCACTCAGTCAGTTTACTGGATACATTCCTGACAAGTACTGAACCGTCCCTGTCCTCTTCTGTCAGTTTTAACCTACTTGTACGACACTGTTTTACACTAATTTCTTACGGACCAAGTGAGGTTTTTCGCGCTTTCCTTTTGGTGTCTTGCACTGTCAATGAATCCGAGCGTCCCGACTGGGTATTTCGTTCCGAATGGTTGAATTATCTTCACAGTTTGCTCGATGCAGCAACCGTGTGGGCGAAACGTCATATAAGAAAACTGTTGCTACACTTTTGTTGATGTCACAGTGATGTTCTCACAGTTTATTTTAAATCAAGTATTTTGACATTTCAACCCCTTCGAGAACGTTTTTCGTTAAAAAGAACAACCGTTTGTTGTTTCGAATGTTCTTGTGTGAACGAAACGCTGTTTCTTCCAAGGAAATTTAAACTAGCCCCCTAGGTATCCACTGTTTATGACCGAAACTTTCTGACAGGACCTCATTCCTCTTTAGCGAGGCGAAAGCCGCTACATCGTTAACAGATTTTAGGAATGGCTTAAGGTCACTTCAGCGCTGACCGTACGAGTCAGTCGCAATCCTTGTTCTTATAATTGCACAACATCGCGCCCATTGATTGTTTGAAGTGTTCACAAACCACAACCAGCTTGGCTCCTCCAGAGGGCCGTGGGAAGGTAACCTTCTCGCCTGTTGGATCGTCATTATCTTCTTCCAGTTTCACCATAAAATTCCCCGTTGATAAAAGCCTGCAATAGCAATCACTGTGCTTCTGCGATGACAGAAACTGCGGCAGCATCAACAGAATGCACAGAATGAATGTGTCGTCGCCATCGCCTACACAGAAGGATTGGTTTCTGAATTGAGGCTTAATCTCTGGTTGTACTAAGGTTCATCCTGGTGGGCTATTATTGAGTGGTAACTCAGTACATTTGATTTTTACGGACAGGAATTTAATGAGTGGATTATTACTGATTTTCAAGTTGACCATCACTCACATTTGATCACAGCGTTCGCATTCAGATAGACTTGTTCATTGAAAAATCGCACTGTTTAGCAGAAAAACTTGAGTTGTCCTCCAACTCACAATGATTTCTTGGCGTGAAGTTGTGTATTGAAGCGAAATGATTCACTTGTGCATGTGACTGTTACAATGGCTGTTTATTGTCGTAATCACAAAGCATGCAATGACATATGCTTGTTTACGTGTACTTTGGGTTCTAATGGTAACAAGGTAGCAATTTTCCGTTTAGAGTACCAGCTGATGTTTATGCTTAGAATATGATACTCGTGTTTGTAGGATTGTTCGAAGCTTCGGGTGTATGCTAAAATTTTCATATCAGTAAACAACACGGAACACGTGACAATTACCAATAAGCTGCTGCCATGGAACGCAGAAAGACGCTTCCAGACTTCCTCTCTGGAAAGAAATTCTTCCATTCAGAAGGTACTTTTGCAGACTGCGAACACTTTCACATTAGGCATTTCCACTGAAGAAACGTTCTTCCGAAAACCATACAGGAAGTACTTTTCAGACGTTGAAATGATTCCACTTTTTCCCAGGAAGACACGGTGCGACAGTACTGTCGGACCAAGCCCAGATTGCTTACACAGTAACATCAGGTTGGATAACTAACTCACAAATCCGCTAGGGTGCGATCCTCGCACATCGCCCTGATAAGCTCGAAGGGAGTATCCAACAGATTATTGGACCTGGTTGAGGGTTAGTCAGAAATGGCTAAAAACCGTTTTGATGAGACTACTAATAATCATGGAGACATGTCTGGTTCGACTGTCACCGGCAAACTAACCGTTTCACCTACCGTATCGAATTCTGTTCTGTTAAACTCACCCATCTCCCCGAAGAGAAATACGTCGATAAGAGCAGTGTTTGATCTCTGAAGATGGTGTTTCTTGTTTTGCGGGGCTATGTATCATTTGAAGTAGGCTGTCAGGTCGTCTGCATATACCTCAAAACGTTGGTACCTATTAGCGTTGTTTGATTGCTGTACACTCTTGTAAAATGGCTATAGTTCTGAGATCGAAAGAAACAACTGGCGTTTATCTCGGTTGCTCAGTGCTCGATTCGGCCAATCGTCTTCTCACCAGGCAGTCACAGTGTCGCCCAAATTGTTTGTAAATACACAATGGTTAGCTGATCCGCTTAGTACCTAGCTTGTCTCTAAAACTTATATGCTTCTTCTACCTCACGTTGTTTATTTTCCTATACGAAGGCCACATGCACCTTTGTGATGAGATTATAAGAAAGGTCAAAGCAGTCAACCCTACATAACTTACCTGTTTGAATTTTTATTGTGGAATTTCTTGAAGAAAGTCAGTTATTCCAGATGGTTCCTAAAAATCTCGTGTGTAAACGGTAGCATTTAACATCTAGGTACTAACTGACTGAAGCAAACGAGTGACGAGCGAAAGTAAATCAGCATCCTCATGACAACTTTCCTTATGTGTGGGACACACTGTTCACACATGGTAACTCGGCGTGACATAGACGTCAGTTGCCGACAAGTTAGTCACATTAAGTCACTCTTGTCCTGGAGCCTTTCTGACACAGAGGCTGCAGCTACAGACGTAAGAGGAAATGCGGGCCCATTGAGTTGCTGCTGTTCGACTGGGTTGTTTCAGAGACAGTGTGTAGTTTTTGTTATCACACTCTGCGTCGATAAACCTGAATGATCATCCGCTGACTTACAATCCGAACGTCGCACCTCTTCAGGATACTTGATCGACCTACTAATAGTCTTCCATAGTGCTTGATATAGCAGCATGCATTGTTTCCGGACATGCTTTGTGGATGTGTCGCTGCTTCCATTTTTGCTAAGAGCCAGTTGATTGGTCTGATACTCAGAAAGAACTTTCAGAGAACGATTGATCTTTTTCTCACATTTTATTAACTGTGAGACAGATGTCCAGTAAACAATTTTCCTAAGTTAACACGGTCTTGGATTTTGGTAATGCTGGTAGTGTCTCACTGTGACGGTGTGTTACCATTGTAAACTGCGTTAAACCGCCTTGAGTCGTTTCATCATTCACCATGTAGGTACAACTTGCTGCTTCAAGACGAATTAGCCCAGAAGGTTAGCTGTTTTCTAAAGGACATTTCCAGTAATCATAGTTCTGAATGTAAATCTTACGGGAGAACGCAATGTGTTTATATCAGTGTCCCAACGATGTGTTGTCATAGTCGCATGCTTTCTGATGTCGATTCAGCGACCCTCACAGACGATCCAGACTGGTTGCAATGAAGACTGTTACTTGGGTCAGTTCAAACTCCAGGTCATTGTGATGCGTTCTGGTTTTGCCGCTGTGCGCGCGAAGATAATTGCTAACTGAAATTTTTAGTTCTTTGCACATGTCTGTGTGACTGCTTCATCATCAGTGGATCAGAGAAAATTTTTTATTGATCTGACACGACAGGGTTGTGGATAGGTTAACAGTAACACTACCATTTCCCTCGTACTGTGCCGTAGGTTCAGGTCCTGAAGTCCAAAGTGACTTGTGTACTGGTAATAACCTCACTAAATTGCCCATTTGTACGCCACCAACACGAGTAACTCTTGTCAGGTCACCTCTAATTATGCACATTCCTAGTCTGCACAGACTCTCAATTCGAACGTTCTCATTCCAATCGAGAGCCAAGCCGTTTCGCACTGCCGCGATTGCTCTCGTCTCTGGTAGAAGTCTCACGAAGTGCACACACGAACGAGTCATTTTGAACAATCAACGCTTCAGCATATAACTGTGGTATACTCGTCCTACTTAGCTGTCAATTAGTATGGTAACTAAGCTGGCAAAATTCCCCGTTCATCACGCTCTTCTATCATTTCAGTATGATATTGTGGGCAACGGAAACTGTGGTCCGATCCTTATCTGGTTGACTGCAGACGTCGATGTCTAATAGCGAGCTCTCTATCATGAATTGGAACGCAAACTGTCTGGACTATTGGCAACATATCCGCACCCAAATTGTATGAATGAATCGTATGAATGAGCACCCGTGGCTGAATTAAAGAATATTACCATATTTAACCCATGTGCTATGAATTAGGACATACCCGTGGAATATCTGTGCAATGTGGATGCCTACTCGTTTTTTACCGATTGACTTCTGATTATTATTGTTTTCCGTTTTTTTTGTGTACACAGGAAGATGATGTTTCTCAAGTACACAGATGGTTTGAAGATTGTCATCCACACGGCCAACATGATTTCGGATGATTGGAACTTAAGAACCCAAGGGTAAGAAGCTGCATCAATACTCTTCCCATAGTGTGGGGTTTTATTTTAGCTAACCTGCGAAATTTGTTTTTGTTAGAGACTTGACTTCACTAGCTTCTCTTCGATCGTGGCTCCATCGAGCCTTGTCTGTGTACGAGTAGTGTTGTTACTGGTCGATAGGAATTAGCTTGGGCTATTCGTCGTTATTGTGTTTGACTTGCGTGTCAGCCAATTCTAATTAAGCTACATCACTATTTCTCTGAAAGCTGTTTGATTGAACTGTTCTCTAAGTTAGGGAACAAACTGGTTACCGGTTATCCACCGGTTCCAAATGAAGTCAGCTACACCGTAGATTCAAACTGAGACAACGTCACAAATATGACGCAACCATGGTGTGGGAGTAGACCGCAACTACTTTCACACGAGTATTGACCTGAACGGCCAGCGGCATGGCAATAGTCTTGAACCCTGATTGTTTGGAGCACTCTTGTTTAGGGTTATGTAATTTTGGCGTACCTAGCCTACGCGGTTTGAGTTAATTTATCTAACACCTTCAATTTTGTCCCTTTGAATATGGACTTATCCAAAAATCTTAAGTGGCACTTATGCATGGACAGCATAATTCGTACTTGTCCGCCGGGCCTCTAGAAATTTAGGATTCTAGAGTAACTAATCCCAATTGTGACCGTCCAAAAGAAGACCAATACGTGTATCACCCACTTTTAGTCCTCAAAACCTGTAGTCCGGTTTACCCGCCAACTAGTGTTGAAGTAAGGAGAAACGAGTGGTATCACTTCGTTTAAACAACAGCCAGTACAGCGTTATTGGCCGAAAATGGTGTTTTTTAAATTCATCAGTGGTATTTCTCATGTTCTGTTAGTGAGAACAAATTTAGACTGAACTCACTCGTTTCCGTGGTATACTGCTGACATGTACAACACACAGTTGTGCATCGACCGACATCCTTATCGTGTGGCGCATATCTCCAGTTTCTAAATCAAATGTACCAGTTATATTCCATGGCATCGAAGATGCCACATCTGGTGCTCGGATCCTGGAACAGTTCTATTACACTTCCGTTTCTTAGGTTGACAAACGCCTGCAATTCCCAAGCAAAGCAACATCCCAAGGTGTATCACGAGGGCGTGGCTACCTCTATCAAAGTTTAAGGCTTTGGCGGTCGGGTCTACACTTCTGATCTCACTCCCATAGAAATCCTGGGGGGGACAGAGTGGCTTTTCGAATATACGTAGATGTTAAGATGTACGGCCAGACGGCCGGATAGACAGTTGCTTTGATCGAAGTATCAGTGAAGTTTGAGTTTAAAATAATCACAATGTCTAGTCCAAACTGATTTCGGTCGTCATACCGAAGTGATGGGGTGTAGCGTTCAAAGCGTACCAGCTCCTCCTTAGCATTCATGTGACATGAAAGTGCCCATACAGGATCGTGGTGACAAATCGACCACTTTTGTGTTCGTCTTCTGGGAAGTCTGCCTAAAATTAACTTGGGCTTTTCCGGATAGTTTGCCTGTTTGTTACGAATACTGGTTGTTGGCTTGTTAAAAAGAACGTACTGCTTAATATGTAAGTGGCCGCATAATTGTGTTACGGGGCGCAGGCATCATTCGGGGCCCGTGAGTCGTCACAACTCTTCCCGAAAAAAATCGGTCGTTGCTCTTGATGCCGAAGCAGTAGGAGCTCGCATAACCAACACTATTTTGTCTGATTTAATTTCGCTTTCGTATCCATGGGTTTCTGATTGGAAGCTACCGTTAGCCTGCAAAATGATCCAGCAAGCCTTGTGAGTATACAGTCGCGCACTAGATGCATAGTACTGCTAGGTTGTGGTGGACACACCAATGATAGTTGAGATTTCTATAAAATCGTGAACTCTTTTACTGTGCTAGTACTTAGGGCAAACTACATTCTCATTCGAGCTGACTAACGACTGTACTGTGCGAGATATTTGCAGTGCCTTATAATCTGTGGAAAAATGTTGTTTATTGAATGTCTGTCCCAACTTCCTTAATCATGTTGGGAAGAATTTTTAAGCTTTCATCTGTTCGTTAGAGTAGAAAGAAGACATACTTTTAACGGCCCATAACGTAAAACATACCGTTTATATACGACAGGCAAATAGAGACATGAGAAATGGATGGACACGCACACCTTTACACCGTATATTTTGTCAACAATACCATGACAACCTTATGAGTCGACTCAACCATCTTTTCACATGTAAGCCGGTTGGTAATGGCTGATCAACGATTAAGGCTTCGGGTTCTGTTTGTGTGGAAATATTTTGAATGATCGAGGTGGGTCAACTTTGGGACAACATGTCTGTCAATCGAAGATTTGAGATTCCCAACAAAGAATTTACTGGTTTGCGATTGTTATGTCATCAGTTGCTACCAGCTTGTCTCCTACTTGCTGATGTAACCGGTGATCTGTGTTGTCTGTGTAGACCTCACTGAAATTGCAAGTGAACTGGTAAGTAATATGAGAGCTTGGTTAGTTAGACGGACCGGCTTTTTGGTAGTCTGAATCGAACGCAACTGGACAGCCACGTGCGTACGAGTTATGGCAGACTCTAATTTGTGCGTGGTGTCATTTGTCAGATGATTCTCTTTGAGGCTGGCTGGAATGTTTGTCTGAATGTGAAGGCTGCGATCAAATGTGAGTGATGGTCAACTTGGAAATAAACCAAATCCCCGACTACTCATCAGTGATCCTTTTTGAGTTGGAAAAATAAAGAGCTATGTTTCTTTCGAACTGTATTTCGCATAATCCGAGGACTGAAACTGGTGTACTATGGGTACATACATTTCTCTCTCTTTATAGTGAATATCACTGTATCAGCGTCCGCTTTACCGAGGTTACGAAGATGATACCTTGGATGTGCAATTTGTCACTTAACTGTTCGCTACTTATTTGAGTACTCACAATTCTTAATAGCCACATTCAACGGTGTAGGTGAGCTTTTTGCGTGTCGTACGACTTTGATATATCATGGTGTACGGTTTGGTCAGGTGAACTTGATATGTGTTTATAGCACTTTTCCCGACCTATACTGCTACCTTGACGTGCGACCTATACTGCTACCTTGACGTGGTGGTCGGGCTTGTGTACTGTTTTGATCCGGCGGGCTATGCTGACTAGGACTCCGGTCCTTCCAGGTGCAACCTTGTCAGACAGGCCAAAGGGGAGCAGTCAGACGAAAAGCAGTTACACTCATAGGATTGTATGTCGCACTGCTGACCGC